>JAQQAE010018534.1:0-11171 GCA_029823295.1 Pseudamia nigra
AGGACCTTGATGAATTTATACTCCTCCAGAATGTCATCCTCCAGACCAGGGGGGTGGGCAGGCGCGTTATCCAGGATGAGCAGGCATTTCAGGGGTAAACTGTCCACCAAGTATTTTTTGACACTAGGTCCGAATTCCAGGTTCACATACTGGGTGAAAAAATCTTCGGTCATTGTCCGCATAATTCGTCGCTATCTGGTTCAAATTTTTTATAGTTTTTTTCGTCTGTGTCCGAATTTTATATTGTCAGAAGCTGTCGTTGTCCGAGGTTGCACTGTACAGCAAAAATAAAGGAATTGGCCTCACTGTTCCAATACTTTTGGAGATCACTGTGCACTCTACATTAAGTTCACATACTCATACAGAGGAGGGCTGAATGATTAATTGCATTTGCGATAATATCACGGTATGATAAAACGTGATTTTCTAACCACAATGGCTGCGATTTGACTGGTCACATTGCAGTGTGATGGTGAGGCAGTCTTGTTTCTCAGCGGTTTCTTGTTTTACAGCTGGATAGCTGGCTAGCCGCAAGTGCTAGCGGCTAGCCAGCTCACGCTTCAACTCCACTTTTGGGTCCTTCTCGGTTGAGACCCGGAAGTGACTTTTGTTATCTGGGTAGCCGCTAGCGGCTAGGCGAACGCTCTCACTTCCGGGTCCTTCTCGGCTGAGACCCGGATGTGACTTTTGTTGTCTGGGTCAAAATTTGTTGTCCGATGCAAATTTTTTGCAATTTTTTCTTTGGTATCTGAATTTTTCGTTGTCAGAAGCGTTTGTTATCAGGGCACCACTGTAGTCAAATTTATTCAAAATACAAGTCGCTCCAATGTATTTGTCGCTCCACTCGCTAGACTATGGAAAAAAGTCAACTTTTAATCAGGAAAATACAGTATGCGCATATGGGTGTGTAATGGATACTTCATATGGGACTTTTCGTGGGTCCCAGAACAAATTAATATTATATTAATTAATATTTACATACAGTATATTCCTATGGGGAATACCCACCCTGCTGTAAGAAATAATTGCTGTATGAGCATCACGTCAGAACGGATTAATTTCGTACAGCGAGGTTCCACTGTATTAGTGTTGCTGAACTTTTCTGAAGTGGTGGAAAACTGCTCATGTGTTATTGATTTCTTTAATGTCCCCTTTTCCTTTCTGCAGACGCTTTGCTTTTTCTGCTCATCTGTCCGTCCTGTGTTTCTGCCAGCAGATAACGGTTATCGGCAGAATTATTTGCTGTGAAGTGATGATCAATGCAGAGCTAATACAAAATGGTTAAAGAACAAGCAGAGTGATACTCAAAAATACATTAGCATAACTGGGTTTGATCAGAGAAGCAACCAGGATAAAACGGTTTTAAAATGAGATGCAGGGAAGGAGACAAAATGTATCCTGAATGCATGTTTGGCAGAATTACTGCCTCCATTGCCATTCGTCAACACACATCACACATACTAACACAGTCAAGTGATGTGTGGTCATACAGAAAGCAAATACAATACACACCACTGCTTCACAAGCATTTAAGCCTTGTCCACTCAGGAAATGTGTGTGTCCACACGGCACTACTGAAAATGCCAAAAACACTGTAGTACACATGCCAGGCCTGTAAGTGTTGCTGTAATGCTGCCACAGAAATACACCAAAAAAGAAGAAGCGCATGTAGCCAATGTAAACAAACAGCTAAGAATGTGTGTCACATGTCCACTTGTTTTCACAGTGGTAGTAAAAGAGCAGAACATTTTGTTGTTAAAGGCATAACAAGCTCAGTATCTTCTGCAGCACAAACACAACACTGTAATCCACTGTTGCCACTGTTGTTGGCTAGATGTGGCACTAAAGTAAGTATCCCCGAAAGACAAATATTCTTCAAAGTCACCCAGGTTGTTGGATATACTCTGAAGTGTAACTCCCACTCCTCATCTGCACCACGTTCTCGGGGGGTTGGGGACAAATTCTGCTGAGGATACCGACCTCGGCATCACACCAGGTTAGCACACGTGGGTTAGGGGAGAAGTGGGGCTATGGTGTCATCGTTTCAGAAAAGATGCGTATCAGTTGTAAGCACAGAAACACAAGTGTGACGTTTTCAGATTTATCCACTCTGGGGCCTGGTTTCAAAAAGTAGCGTTTTCGGTCTCCCCCAACGTGACTCCGTGTGGATGAAACATCTATACGATAAAGACCTTATGCAGATACACCTGAACTCGCTTCCATGTGGGTGGCCTCTTATTTCACACCCTGAACCACCAAATGTAACCAGTCCATTTGCTGGAAGAGCACATCAAAATAAATCCATCTATAGAGAGGAGAGGAGAGACAGTAACCTGTTATACTGACAGGCATCACTGCCAGAAAACTTATAAATAAATGATGCAAGACAACTGAGAAACATAAATAAAGTCAGATGTTATATGAGGGTATGATAGGGTATCTATACTAAGGCTTGTTGTAGGTAAGAACTCACTCTGCTTTCATAGTGATGCAGGCTTCAAAAATGCCTCAAGGCCAAAAAGTATATGCTCATACAGAATTTTTCTGTAAAAAAATGGAAAAACTAGCGAATAATCCATGGAAAAGACAAATAGTGGTGTCATGATCCTGTGTCCATATCATCCCTGCCTACATACTGTACCTGTCACGCCAAAACAATAGCTTGAAAGTGAATGCAACAATTTAAATAAAGTGTGCCATAATTACTGACCATTTAATGATCTCCTTCCTATCACCACATATCAGGAGAAGGATATGCAAACTTATCAAAGCATTTCCAAGTATCCAGGATTTTGTTTCTCTTTTTACATATTTTACATGCAGGAGAGCTAACATGATTAGTTTTAAAGACCTAAAGCATTTCTAGTACAATTTAGAATACAATACAACATGTTTATGTTAAGCACACCAGCTATCTCATGCCATTTTATGCATGTACAGCAATTTAACATCTTGTACATGACTAATGACAAATGACCAACCAGATGTAGTGTCCCCATATCTCTTGCATAGACACTGGCTCCAAACTGCATCACGCAAGCAACATGCAACACTAACATCATTAATATCATCAATGCTTCAGATATACAGTATAAAGTTTTTGTATTACCATGTCAGTGAGCTAGCATTTTGCATTAACTCACCCATTATTCTGCACAATCTCACAATTCTACAAAAAAAAAACACCTAGTGTTTTCAAAGAGCTAAGGTGGTTCGGCCCAAAACACAAATGCCTGGCTTCAGTGCGACAGTCTGAAGTCCAATAACAGAGGTTTTTCTAGCTCCATCCACTTCTGAATCAGCCTATGGTTCTGTGCCATTCTATTACAGTATGTATTGCTCTGTTTATCTTTAGGTTATGTTAGCAAAGCCATGACACTGTAATAAGTTGCTGGAATGCAATAAGTTGCAGGAAGCATAAATACAAGCCTTATGTCCACAGATAATGTGTTCAAAATGATGGCCCCATGCAATGATATTTCAAGTTATCTCTGTTTTAACAATCAGACTCTGGTCACCACAGTATTTTGGCTCATTATGAATCTATCATTGAACAAAAAGACTATTGTGGACTGATCTATATAATTAATGACACACCCCTCGACAAATGACAGAATTCCATCTCAGCTGGTTCACCTGACATCCTCTCACTCACAGTAGTCAACATTTTGCATTAGTTCACCTTTTTATTCCTTATTTAAGCCTATTTAAAAGCCCCATTAGGCTGTTTGTAGAGTAGGTCCAAATGGTACAAAATAAATGAGAGAATTAGCGTCGCTGTTGTGTCAGCACTTGTCTGTAGATTTTTTTTAAACACAAACCAGGTGGTGTGGACACTGTAGAAGTGTTGTCCATCAGTGACATTACTGATCCACTCCTCCACCGTCTTGCAGAGTGAAGTAATTGTTATTAATTGTTACCAGAGCACAAAAATGGCACTGAAGACAGCACTGAAATACAGCGCATGTACAGTCTAAAACTCACATGAATATAAAAGCTTATTCCTCACGAATTAAGTTTCTAGACTTGGGCTCTTTTTATCTAAGGAGCAAATATTTTTTCACAAGTAACAACACTTGTACAGGTGCAAAAATTAACCATAGAAGAAAGACAGTTTCAGTTTAGAAGAAGGAACAAAACAATCACAAAAACAAAAAAAGATAATTTGTAATTAAGAAAATTAATCAACTCTGAAGTATTTTGAAGTACTTCCCCTGAGTAAGGTACTGTAGTACACTGTGATCAGTCTTTATCTACCTTATACAACCCCAATTCTAAAAAAAAGTTGGGATGCTGTGGAAAATGTAAATGTGAAAACAGAATGCAATGATTTGCACATCCCATATTTTATTCCCAATAGAACATCAACAACATATCAGATATTGAAAATCAGAGCGTTCATGTCAGGGAAAATATTAGCTCCTTTTGAATTTCATGGCAGCAACACATCTCAAAAATTTGAAACAGAGGCAACAAAAGGTTGGAAAAGTAATAAGCATAAATCAAAACTACTGGAGGAGCATTTGACAACAAATTAGGTTAACTGGTAACAGGTCAGTAACATGACTGGGTATATTAGGAGCAGGACAGAGCCTCTCAGATGTAAAGATGGGCAGAGGTTCACCAATCTGTGACAAACTGCATCTACAAATTGTGGAATAATTTCAGAAAATTTCTGGACTGGTCCATAATCGGCAAACACACAGCAAGGACATTAGAAGACCTAGAAACCTAGAACAAAGGGAGGAAGCACAAAACTACAGGGAAAACACAAGTTAGTATCAAAACAGAAAAGATTCAGAGAATCAAGAGGGAAGCTGAAGGTCAAAACCAGATTCTCTACTGGAAGTCACTGCATGGACAGGAACACATCCAGAAATCACTGTCTGCGAACACAGTTCACTGTGCAGTCCACACATGCAAGTTAAAGCTGTACCATGTAAAGAATAAGCCATACAGTGTGTGGACACAATCCAGGATCACTGCTGTCGTTTCTGGAGCAAAACTCATTTTAAATGGATGAGGCAAAATGGGAAACTGTTCTGTGGTCAGATGAATCGAAATTTGAAATTCTTTTTGGAAACCATGGGCACTGTGTCCAGAAGATGAAAGGGACTATCCAGTTTGTTATCAGCGAACAGTTCAAAAGCCTGCATGTCTGATGGTATGGGGTTGTATCGTAGACAGTATATATAAATGGACAAAGTGACCATGATGCCACCGACTAGTTTCTGAAGGCGGTTTTGGGGCCAGTTGGTTTGTCACTTCCTGGACAACATCTTGGAGCCAAAAATGGGATGTAACCATATTCGGACAAACGACGGCAGCCCTACAGGAGCATAGCATGCTAGGAGACTCATGGCTTAGAATTTTAAGATAGAAGTTTAATGTATCTCTATGGGAAAAAGGTTTCTTGGAGCCAAATGAACTGTTCCCCAACTTCTGCATTGGCCTCACTGAACAGCCACTGCCCACTGGGTTGCATTAGTGCCTATGGCGGGGGCAGCGTACATATCTGGAAATGCTCCATCAATGCTGGAAAGTACATAGAGGTTTTAGATCAGCATATGGTCCCATGCAGACAAGATCCCTTTCAGGGAAGGCCTGAAGATTTCATAAAGACAATGTCAAACCACATGTTGCATCTATCGCAGCAGCATGGTTTCTCAGGAGAAGAGTCCTGGGGCTGAACTGGCCTGCCTGCAATCCACACCTTTCACCTATTAAAAAAAAAAAAAAAAAAAACAATTCATGAAAACGAAAAATCCAGCAGCGAAGGCCCAGGACTGTTGAGCAGCTACAATCCTGCATCAGACAAAAATATGATAAACATCCTCTCCAAAAACTCCAGCAGCTGGTCTCCTCAACGCCCAGACATTTACAGACAGTTGTTAAAAGAAGAGGCGATGCTACAAATGGTAACCTTTGCCCTGTTGCAAGGTTTCTGAGATGTGTTGTGGTGTTATGTTGACAACATGTGACATCACGGGATTATCTAATGTGTCTAATGTAGAAAAATATTTATTTGTGAGCAGTTTGGAGAAGAATTTCAAAAATGTTACGCAGCAAATAAAATCCTCCAACATGACCTGTTTTCTACTCTACTGGTGCTAAGTGTGACATTTTAGTTTGGATCCATGTGTATAGACAACATGAGAATGACAATACAAACAGATAAAATCAGATTTTTTAAATTTTACATCAGAGAATACATATAACTATGTCAACAGTGATAAATTTATGCTTCCTAGAAATGTAACACATGAAAGTATGATGCACTGTGACACTGCTGCTGCTATTTTTTCCTTTTGCAGTGCTTGAGCTAGTTTCTGCTTTGGAGCGTGTATTTCCCTCAAACAACATGCCAAAATGGAGTGCTAGGTACATGGGAAATGTTCATCCTGAGAGCGAGAGGTGGGAGGGCTGGTGCAGAGAGGGTGAATGGGGGGAAAAACGGACAGAAATAGAGTTGTTTGTGAGTTTATTTTGAGCTCCATTACCTCTATTACAGATGACTATGTGCTCGCCACCCTCTTCTTAATGCTGAGGATGCAGGTGGCCCACTCAGGAAAGCACCTATCAATCTCTCCCTGGCTATCTCCCTATCTGTCTGCCCATTTATTCATCAGCTCATCTGATGACAATCCATGCGTTCCATTTCACTATTCTTTAGCCTCTTCTCACATCTTTCAGATAATCAGTCCATCAACGCATCCATCTGTGCACCCATCCAGCAATTCATCTACCCATCCATTTATCTCTCCATCATTCATCTATTTGTCTATCATCTATCCATCCATCCGTCCTCACACACACTTGCTTTCATCCGCTTCCAGTGGCTCCATCAGCCCTGCACCTCAGTTGTTTAAAGTGCCTCAAATGGATACAACAGGCCATATGAGAGGTTTTCTACCAGACAAACAGAAAACAGGAGGAGCAATGCAATCAATAGGCAGAGCAAACTGTAATCACTCCTGTAACTCGATAGTTCTAAAAATGCTAAATACAGCAACTAGGGACGACAATTAAAAGCACTGATAGAAAACAATGTACAGACACGCTTTGAAGGCATAGCTGATAATGCTGATTACCAGGACAGTTTATAGTCTTTGGAATCTATTACAGCCTCACTGATATGTCCTGTAATTAAAATGGATTACTGTTCAAAATTGTCCATCTTCAAATAGTAAAGACTGTCCATCTATTCACACAGGAAAACTGACTGATGACAATTCTGTAAAACTGTTTACCTGCAATATGACGGCATACTAATGGGGCCTGTGCCATGAAGCCAATACAGAAATAACTTAAAGTTGTAATACCACCAACAGCCACTAGTGCACTGTTCATTCAGCCGCAAAAAGCCCTGGTTATCAGAGTTACATTGGAATTCTCCCTAAAATACTAGACAATTAAAGTTTTGTCATGAGTCATCATGGCCTCAGATGTTTCATTTGACCTCTGGTAGGTGATGTGGTGCTTCATTTTTAAAGTTCTCCATCATTATTAAGATAGCACTGTAAATAGTTTGATAAATTTCTACCATGTTGGACTTTGATTGACAAGTCTGTGTGGAGTCGGACCAAATCAGACCTTTGGTACTGTTTTCTTTGACAATACATAGTTTATCCTGACAGACTGTAGTTGTAGTTAAGTGCATCGCAATATGACTTTGTCTGTAAATTCTTGATTAGGTTCTACCGATGTTTGTCAATATGTCAGCCCTGCTATGAACTGACAGCTAATCCAGGGTGTACCGTGCCTTCACTCTAAGTCAGCTGGGATAGGTTCCAGCGACCCTTGCGAGGATTAAGGGGTAGAAAATGGATGGATGCAAGTTTTGCCAAATCAGTAAGCTAGAGTTTAGCATTCCATTACCCATACGACCCATGGCACACTACACTCCATGCCCATTTGTCCAAATATAGTCATGTCTAGCTTTTGGGTCCAAAATAGCATCCAGGAAGAGACAACCTAATTGGCCTTAAAATTACAATTCAGAAGCAGTTGGTGGAAAAGTTATCCTGTCCACTAATACATGCAGTCTAAGCTTTTAACACCATGGTCCAGCTAAAACGCGTTAGTCCAACCCTTGACCCAACTTGACTATGAAAGGGTCATCAATGAAGGCTTACAGCTGGGGTTAGTGGACAGAGGAGAGACCCTGGAGGACACAGACAGACACAGGGCCAATAGATATAAAGTTTCATGATATGAGCTCTATAAGGTTCTTGTTTTTGTCGGGCAGTGATATCAACATGATGAAGAAACTGGGGTGTTCTTTGAGTTTTTTGCTATCACTGTCATGTCTCCGTTCCTGTGTTTTGCTGGTAATGGGTAGCATGTCATGCTCAGAGACTATTTGATGTTATCATACTCCAGCTATCATTTATTTGTTTTTGAGGACCGAGATAAAGGCTTATCCTTGTTTATGAAATCAAGATATGATATGGAATACAGTACATGCATAACAGGTCACTTCAAAACATCCAACAATGACATGAAATAATCTAACTACCGTATTTTTTGCACCATAAGGCGCACTTAAAATCCTTTAATTTTCTCAAAAATCAACAGTGCGCCTTATAATGCGGCGTGCCCGATGTATGGATTTATCATGGTTTGTGCTAACTGACCTCGAACTGATTTTACCGTATGTGGGACACGGCGCTCAAAAATCTGTTAACATATTTTAGTACGGCTTTGGTAAATTACGAAGCCGCACCACTTGTAGGAGCATTACAGTAATCAGGACCCTGGCAAAGTGATACAGTACGTACAGTATTGGTATCACTCACAGAGTGATACGCAGCACAGTGCATACTGTATGCTTACTGGTAGGAAGCAACAAAGACATGCTTACGAAGTGGATTTTAAACTCACCAAACAGAGGCAGAGAGACAACCCGGAGCCCACCACCACTCCGGGCAAATCAACCAAAGAACTCCAACCGCCAGACACCGGCGTCAGCAGGCCGTCCAAAGCCAAACCGCGAGCCGCGCGCGAGCACTGGACAACAGAAGGTGAACACACACTCACCAAGACACAGAGGCAACGCCGGGCGAGCCACGCCACCCTCCGCCAATGGATCCCAGAGGCACCCGTTCCAAGTGTGGTCCAAGCTCCCACGAAAGCCACCACCACCAAACAGCCAAGCAACAGCAAGGAGACCGACCCGGACCCCGACAGTGACGAGAGGGATCTGGACCTGCCCGATGCCGAAACCGCCCAACTGCCAAACCCAGACACCAAAGATGAAGAGCCCGATGGACCCGAAGGGGAGAGGAACGACCCCAAAAAGTGAGTGTACTGTATTGTTTTGTATTTTATGTTACAACTGAACAATGTTGAGAGTTATTCTGAATCAGTTCAATAGAGTTTGACTTATCTAACTTTTGCGTCGCTTAATGCGTCCTATAATCCGATGCGACTTATGTATGAAAAAAGATCATAAATAGACCATTTTTTGACCATGTGCCTTATAATGTGGTGTGCCTTATGGTGCAGAAAATATGGTACACCGTATTGTCAAGTCCATAAAAATACACCCCCAAAGAAAAATATTGGGAGAAAAAAAATAATGCAAATCTATATGAATCTACAACCCAACAATGAATATTTGTCTTGAGATTATCTGTGGAATCATATCTTTAGTATCAGTACATCCTGGATTTACAGTGACTGAACTAACTTAACCTTATCCATCAACCATTTTCTTTCATTTGCTTTTATTTTTAGGAAACCTTTTAACAGTCATGATTTTTTTCACGTCATGCTTGTCTAAGATGGTCTATGCATATAGACCACCTAGCAAGTGATTGGCACTTTATTTATATAAAATGTTTTTTTTACAATAAGCTGAATTTGAGACCATATGCTTTGCACCAGGCATGACTAGTGGCATTTGTCAGGTACAAAAATGATCTGACAATCAGCACATTATGAGCACTTTGTGAAGCAACAGGAGGCTCAGGAGAGACCAAATAATGTGTGCATAATGATTTCATATATCAGTGAGTACAGTCATAACCATCAAAATGTGACATGTCTTTCCAAACTGTAATGAGAAAAGACAAAAGATGGGTAAAATACTGAAAGTTAACCAAAGGGACCTGGCATGTAACAGGGACAAGCCTGTCAAAGTGACAAATTCATATGATAAATATGGCATTTGCAACAACATAAAAAGAATTTTCAAAACTTTTACTGAAGCAGCGGTTCATAAATTATAAGTTTGCAGGACAAATGCATTTTATTTGTATTTATTTATCAGTAGTACAGTGAGGACAGAAAATATATGAACCTGTTGTATTGTATGTACTGTACCTACTGTAGGACTAAACTTTAAACTTTTTAGGACTAAACTGATTAAACTTTTAAATGTTGCTGGTGCTCCCAAACATTGCACGGTGCAGTTGTGCTACTAGTGGAAAAAAATAGGCACAAACCTCTACAACCATGATTTAGCGTAAAATTACAGCCACCCTGGAGCCGACTACACCTCCTTATGCATTTGACACAATCTCCACTTTGAAAGGGTGATAGCTCACAGGAGATACACAATGAAAATGGACCGTTCAGAAGTGAAGTATATTTTGATCAGTTGTTATAAAGACACTCAACATATTCTGACACCTGATGCATTAATTTTGGCCATTTTGTCAAAGTCTGTTTTGTGCATTTTTACAAAGGATGTTTTAAGCACAGGATGAGACATGAGAAAATGATGTTCATTCATTCCCCGTAGAAGCTTCATCACTGGTGATGAAGCAAAAAAAAAAACATTTACTTCCCTGCTGCTTTAGTGTTATGCAACCCATTGCATATGCATAGTTGGGCAGCTACACACACTTACTAACACCTCACTCACTTCTCCATCCCTCACCTACTCAATCGACCACTGGCGCTTCAGAATGTGTAGAGCGGTTGATGTCAGATTTCAAAACTTATTTATTGAGTGTGTGGACAATTTAAAACATTTCAAACCTCAGGTTATTAAAAACTGATCCTATGGTCATTTCTGTCTTTTATCATTAATGGCCATTTTTTTGCAGAGTTTTGCCGAGTTTCACGCTCACGGGTCGCAGCCGGTGATGTGGTGGAGTTGTTTACAGTTATGGACGTGTGCAGTGTCCACGGACACACTACCAAGTCATAAGCCAAGGTAAGAA
>JAQQAE010018535.1:0-11171 GCA_029823295.1 Pseudamia nigra
GGTCTCCCGATGGCCTTGCTGTGTGTTTGCTGGTTGTGGACTGGTCCAGTGTCAGTGGACCGGTGAATATGAGGAGGACTCAATATGACATGGAGTATATTATTTGTAAGGAACGTTCAAACTGCTTTTTTTCCGTTTCTGTATGTGATATTTACTGAATATTTCATAATTATATGTTTTTCTTTCATACTGATCCAAAAATTAATACGTCATTTTTCATTTCAAAGCACAGCTGCCCTTAGTACCCATGACTAGCAAGAGAAACGGTAAAAACAGAAAGAACTACAAAAACAAACTTCATAGAAACAACCAATAGAATATATGTAATAGTTCAACGTGATTTGTCATATGCATGAATAAAATTTCATTTTCTCTGTAGCAATCTTTCACTTAATAAATGCAACACACTAGTGTTTTATACACAGCATACGTGTAAAAAACGATACATGTGCATGTATTCACGTGTGGCAACCTTTTTTTTGGCCAGGCTGTGTATCTTCATTTTAAGATGTAAAGGGGTTTTGTGTCTCTCTCTGTTTTCTTTTTTATGGGAAACGGGTCCAAATGGCTCTTTGAGCGTTGAAGGTTGCCGCCCCTGTGCTAAATAACATATTTGATCATAAACCTATAAAATATACCTAGTGTATATTTTGACAGGCTGAGACACAGTCTGATAATAACTGTGCCCCTCCCCATGCCCCTGCTGGTCTGCACTGACAGCTCCAAACACACATCTGTACATAGATCAGGTCACAACACCACATGTACAACTTTGTTGTTTTGGTCAAATACAGCTTCTACTGGATTTAAACCCTATGTAAGGCAGCGATTTTCACTTAAACTGTGCTGCCCGCATGCGGAGGCAGCAGAAGACTTTTATGTATCAGATATGTATCATGTCCATGTGCATGTATTCACGTGTGGCGAAACGCACCGGGGCAGCACAGCGGCACGGTTGAACTCACAGCATTCTTTTTGTGTGAAATTATTGTGTTCATGTTTTCACTTTACTGTGGAGAGCTGGGAGAAAATCAGGAGGGGTTCATACAGGAAGCAAAGCAAACCCAAATACTGAACTTTAAAAAACAAATCCAAAAACCTGCAACTGACAATATTGACAATCGAGTCCACAGAAAAACAAGCCCAAAGTCACTTATAACAAAAAGACTTGGCCACACTATCCCAAAAGTCACTAGGTTCGAGAGTCGAACTTTCAGGTAAATTAGTTTAGACGAATATTGAGTCATTGCATCTTTTCTTGAAACAAGTAGTAGCGCCCCCTACTGAAAACCAGTGCTACATATCCCGAAGATGATTGGATGTACAGTCGATGTTTAAATGATCAGTGAAGATGACAAACTTTATGTAAACATTCATCCATTTTCAAGCTATAGTCTTGACACCGCAGGCATATGATGGCATGGACACAAACGATGCAGACCAATGCAAATAATTAACTATAGCAAACCTAAGCAAGTCATGTGACTAATTTAAGTATTCTGCTCCCCATCTGAAAGGGAAGCTCCTTGCACGAGCAACCAGGCGAGCCAAGTCGAGCTAAAAATGTGACGTCATCAGACAGCAGGCCACTGATTGGCCGCAGAGTGAAGTCACTGGAGGCCTCGTGAGAACAAGCAGCAACAGGAAACAGTGAATGAAATCAAGAAGCGACAAACGTCACTGAAATAACACATAATGGAGCCAATAAATTAGATTTGGCTACATGTTTAAACATTTCCATGCAAGTGGACAGGCATAGGCATATTAATGTATCGGAGAATAGATGTACTGGGTACCGCACCGAAGGGAAGAGAGAAAAGAGACAGGAAAAAGAAAGTGGAACTCGTACACTGTTCTACTGTATGACACAATCAGTGGTGGATGTTGGGATGCACGGTGTACACTGGATTCAGAAATAAAATCACTTCAGGCAATTTGGAGCTATTGTACCTTTTCTTGAAACAAGTAGGAGCGCCCTCTATCGAATACAAATATTATTACACATCCCAAAATTTAATAGGGCAAAGATCTTTAAATGATCAATCAATATATCAGATTTCATGTAAATTAGTCCACCTATTTTCAAGTTATAGCCTGGACGCAGCAGATATGTGGACATAACCGATGTGGACATAACCGATGTGGACTGCAAACCTAAGTAAATCATGTGAGGAGAGTACTGAATACTTGTCTGGTTTTTGGGTCAAATTGACCCTTTGTCATATATTTGGAAAGAGAAGCTGTGTCGTGTGGAAATGCCAGGAAGTAGTACTGGAGTAAAAGTAAGTAGAAGTACTCATAAATAAAAGTACTTGAGGTAGTGAGTAACTTTATATCACAGAACAGATTCATTTCATCCTTTTTTTTGGGTGATTTGTTCATTTTTGTGGTTTCTTTTATTTTTTTTTTTACCTTTTTTTGCTCTGTTTCTTCATCATATAGTTCATTTTTGTTTGTTTACTTGATTTTTTTTTCTTTTTGCTTATTTTTTTGGTTTATTTTGTTGATTATTTTGTTGGTTTTGCAGGATGACTGTTCATTTTTCCTTCAGATTTGTTCGTTTTTCCTTCACATTTGTTCGTTTTTTCTTCACATTTGTTCGTTTTCCTTCACATTTGTTAATTTTTCCTTCAGATTTGTTCATTTTCTTGGTCATTTTTGTTCAGCTTGTTGTTCTTTGTTCATTTCGTGGATCGTTTTGCTTCTTTTTGTGCAGTTTTTTTTATATTGATGATTATTTGGTTCCATTTTCTGAATAATTTTGCTAATTTTCATGGTTATTTTGTTCAGTACGAAGATCATTTTCATCCTTTTTTTTCTTCAATGTTCATCGTTTTCATTTTTAAGTATTTTGTTTGTTTTGGTGATGATTATGTTCCTTTTTTTCCACATTTTCTCTTTACAAATATATGACTAAGGGTCAATTTGACCCAAATACCACACAAGGGTTACATAAGTATTCTCCTCCGCATCTGAATGGTAAACTCCGATAAATGCATGTGCAATGAGGTGCAAAAGTAAATGTCCATGTCTTTCCAGCACTAGTTCTGCACTCTGCCTCTTCAGTACATCTCAACAAGCATCAGTGAACCCGTCCTTTAACCTTTAAAGTCCCGTACAGCACTGCAGACGATGCTGAGGATGACGGTGATGGTGAGGAGTTACCTTCTTCTCCGTCTTCCTCCCTCTCTTTGTCATCCAGTGTTTGCTGCTCCAGCTGTTTTGTCACATCGCCAACACCTCCGGCTTCTCCGTCGCCCTCGGCCTCGTTTGTCCCTGCTGCAAAGTCACACATCCTCGTGCATGCATGTGTCGGTGAAGACGCCCCGATGTATGAACGCACATACATGGACACACACACACAGACACACACACACACACACAGACACAGAGGCAGTGAGTGAATTATTTGAGGTTCACAGTCATTCCAACAAAGTGCATCCACTGCGAGCTGCAATTGGCAAAGTCTGTGCATAATTTCTTTCTGTACATTGGGAGTCGATATTCTCAAGGACACATGGACAGTACCTGCAGCATTATGACATTTAGCCCCGAAAAAGAGCGTTCGGAGGCCACGATCGGACTTTGACAAATTTCAGACGTCAGCGTTAACACACAAGTTGTCATTACTGTCACATTTTGTACAAGAGTTTGTCGCATTAATGCACGAAAACTGTAGATACTTCAATCAGGTGTCGATTTCAGAGGGAGTTTATTCCCTTAAAGATTAGTAAAATGTGCCTCCAGTCGAGCCGTCTTCATTTTCACTGTTGTCTTGGTCAGTTTTAGACATTTTCTCAATTTTTTTCTGTCCATTTCCTTTAGAATTTTGTTCATTTTATTTTATTTTGGGCTTCAGTTTTCTTCTTTTCTTTTAATTTATCTTAATTTTTGTTCATTTTCTGGATAATTCTGTTCCTTATTTCTCATTTTCTTGCATATTTTGTTCACTTTACAACTTACTTTGTCCATTTTTTGTTCATTTGTGCAATTTATAGACTGCTTTGTTCATCGTTGCTCATTTTGTTGCATATTTTCTTCATTTTCATAATTACTGTATTTTGTCCGGTTTTTGTTTCTATCCATTTTGTGGATTTGTTCTTGCTATTGGTTATTTATTTAATTTCTGTTGCCTTTATTATTTTTTTCAGTTTTGAAAGCTTTATTTCATTTTCTGAATTATTTACATTTTTTTGCTCATTTAGTTACTTCTTTCCTCATTTTTTAAAAATTATTTTGTTCGGTTTTTTTCCTCATGTTTGTATTTGTTTTGTACAATTTGTTACTGCATTTGACCATCTTTTTCATTTTACTGATAATTTTGTTCAGTTTTGTTAATTTCTGTTTATTTTGCTGCTTCTTTTTTTATTTTATTTATTATTCAATTCAGTAAAAGTTCATTTCACTTGTGTTTGTGGATCATTTTCTTCATTTTCTTGGCTATTTTGTTCACTCTTGCTCAATTTGTTGCTAATTTTGTTCATTTTACTAATTGTTTTTGCTCAGTTCTGCTCATTTTGTGTGTTAATTGAATTAACAATTCACCAACATTTGCAAAGCCCAACTGAAACTATCCCCCAATTTTAAAAAGCTTTTGACTTCTCTGACATGAAGTGATGTCAAATTTTGTCAATTTTTCTTCACTTCATGTCATCTTGTGGCTTATTTTGTTCTTTTTGTCATTGTTTTTGTTCACTTTGGTCAACTTTATTGTTGCTTTTGTTTATTTTACTTCACTTTGTGGCTTATTTTGTCTGTTTGGAGGGTGATTTGGTTCAACATTGTTTATTTTGTTGAATATTATCTCCATTTTTTTTATTATTTTGTCCTGTTTTTGTTTAGTTCTGTTCATTTCGTGGATTATTTTTGGGATTTTATGAAATATTTTTCATGATTTTTCAGGACATTGTTCATATTTCTTAATTTCACTTAATTCTGAGGTTTATTTGTTCCATTTTCAGGATTATTTTGTTCAATATTGTTAATTTTGTTGCATATTTTGTTTCACTTGTTTATTACTTTTTCTAGTATTTGTCTGTTTCTGTTCATTTTTGTCATTTTCAGAATTATTTTCAAGATTTGGGAACAATTTTTTTCTGGATATTTTGTTCGTTTTTCTACACTTTTGTGATTATTTTAGTCAACTTTTGTTCACATTTGTTCATTTTGCTTCATTTTGTGGCATATATTGTTAATTTTGGTTAACTTTACTGTTGATTTTGTTCATTTTGCTTCAGTTGGTCAGTTATTTTGTCAATTTTGATCATTATGTTGTCCAATTTTTTGTTTGTTTATGGTCATTTCATGGGTTATTTGCTTAATATTTCTTAATTTTGCTGAATTTTGTGTTTTTTGAAGATTATTTTGTTAATTTTGGTGAATTTTATTGTTAATTTGTTTCATTTTTGTTCATTTTGTGTCACTGTGGCTTACATTCTTCGTTTTGAGGATTACTTTGGTTCCTTTTGGTTAACTTTCTTACTGACTGTTCATTTTTGTTCATTTCGCTTCACTTTGTTGCCCATTTTATCAATTCTGAGGATGAGTTTGGTTCAACCTTGTTTATTTTGTTGCTTGTTTTGCCCATTTGTTAATTATTTTGTCGAATTTATTTTGTCTCCATTAATTTCTTGTGGATTATTCCAGAATTACTTTTATAATTTGGGCGAATTTTTCGTCACTTTTGGTCGTTTTGCTTCCTTTTGTGCTTTATTGTCTTTCTTCTCTGGATTATTGTGTTCGTTTTTGCTCATTTCTTGCACATATTATCCATGTTCTTTTTTTTCAATCTGCTTCATCTTGTGAAATATTGATTTTCATTTCTTTTTTTCTTTTTTTTTACCCCCCTATTGATTATTTTGTCGTTTTGGTTCCTTCGTGGAGAGAACTGCGCGGGAATAACACATTTGGGTCCTGAGCTTCGGTTTTGTTTTTGTTTTTTTTCTTAATCCTGTTTTTGGAACACTGTCCCGTTCTCAGATGAGTTGGACATGTGCACAGAAATCCCCTCTGACAGGTTGAAAAGTGCCCGTCCCGCAGGATGCTCCTGCTCCACATCGGCATTCTGCGCTATGTTCCGTCCAAACTGCAAAGTGATGCTGATGCTGATCCTACCTGGTGCTGCGGTCTTATTCCTCTTCTTCTTCCTCCTCTTCCTCCTCACCGACTCCTGCGTGTCCACGTCGTCTCTGTCCTCGTTCACATCGTCCCCGTTGAGAAGTTGCGGCTCCACTTCTCGCCGAGTCTCCGCCATGATCACACACACACGCACACACACACACACACTGATGGATGAAGTGACGCATTCGCTGTGGAGCCTCCTGTGGCCACACACCAACACCGTGGACGTGGAAGACACCGACGAACACGGTCCCAGCACCAGTCCGTGGCCACAGTTACCATCAGACAAGAAAAAAAGTCGAGTTTAAAGACTCACTTTTAATCCGGATGAACAAATTAGACGGTTATCTGCGGGTTGAATGTATTTACTGGTACAACAAGACAAAAAAGATGTCAAAAAATATGCAAAAAGCAGTCAAAGCATGCAAAATGACAAAAAGGCATAGTATGTCTAAAAAGGACAAATAGTGCAAAAACACCAAAATATGAAAAGGATGGAAAAAACTAAAATATAGCAGAAAAAACCTAAATGGCGTAAAAGACACAAAAAAGAATGTGATATCGAAGATGCAAAAAAGAAGACAAAGAAGTACAAAGAGGATAAATGAAGGTGTAGTGTATTATTGCCTATAGGGTTTGATACCTAGAGCAGAGAAAGGGTCAGACAGTTAGACAGTTATATGTGGTTTGAATGTGTAATGGTGCAACACCACAAAAAAGATGTCAAAAATATGCAAAAAAATAGTCGAGGCATGCAAAATGACAAAAAAGATGCAGAAAGGCATAGTATATCTAAAAAAGAAAAATAATGCAAATACACCAAAACCATATCAAAAAAAGAAAAGGATTTAAAAAACAAAAATAACGCAAAAAAATACATAAATGATGTAAAACACACAAAAAAGATTGTGATATCAAAGATGCAAAAAAGAAGATAAAGAAGTAAAAACAGGACAAATGAAACCAATGTGGCAAAAACATCGGTCTCATTTGTTTTGGCAAAACAAATGAGACCAGACAAAGCCAAAGATGAGAGAAAAACACAAAAGATTAAAAAAAAATTCAAAAAGGTAAAACGGAATGTAAAAAATGCCAAAAGATGAAAAAAACTTTAAAGATTTAAAGATACCCAAATGATGTAAAAGACAAAAACAGTGGAAAAGATGCAAAATGTGAAAATGACAATAAAGAGGAAACAAAGAAACAAAAAACATAAGCTACTGTAGGTGAAAATTGAAGCAAATAGGTGAAAATTGAATAGACCCAAAAATGAAAATGGCATAAAAAATGCAAAAAGTTGGAAAAAATGCAAAAAGAAAAATACAAATACATATAAAATGCAAAATAAAAACAAATGAAATAAATGCTAAAAAAAAATCCTGTGCAAAATGATGTAAAAATATGAAAATTACATAAGATGCAAGGTACAAATGATGCACAAAATATACTTTGTATGAACTCTTCATGTTCCTTTGGGGACACATTTTGGGACCTTTATTCCTAACTGCACTTTTTAAAGACCAGAGCCTGCATGAGGATTACTGCTGACCATGTCCATCCCTTCAAGACCCCAGTGTACCATCTTATGATAGCTAGGAGGTCCATCCAGTACCAGCAATGTGTACCTAATAAAGTGGCCAGTAAGTGCATACCCAGATGTAAATTTTGCAGTAGACTATCTGTTGAACTGTCTTCTTGGCATACCGCATCCCACAGTGCATTACAATCTGTCCCTTTTCTTTTTCATCAGCTAATGTTGGGTCAGTGTAATTCTGTGTATCATCATCATGTTCTGTGAGAATTCAGACCAGAGTTCACTATTTAAACACAACAAACATGGATAAACAACTGAGGAAATGTAAATTAAATCAACCATGCACTGTAGAGGAGACAAGTGACCACAAATGTGCTACATTGAATTGTTATGGTGTGATATATTTTCATACAGATAATCATTTACAGCGAAAAAATAGTATGCTGTTGCCGTTTTAGCAGCTGGAGCTAAATTGAGATACAACCACCTAATTCACAAGCAAGAGCCACAACCTGAAATTGAGAACTGCAAATGAATATTTATTGACTCGATTTAGTGAGGGGCGAAGCTCACGGGCCATGAGGATGGAGATGAATGTGGTGGCGGTGGCAAAGGTCCTGGATGTGCGACTGTGGTGTGATCTCATGGTGACGAGGATCTGCGCTGATGAATGGGATGGCGGTGGTGATGATCCTGGGCGTGTGGCTGAAGTGTGATCTCGTGGAGGTGATGAGTGATTGCTTTTTGACAAGGCTCCCAGACTCGGCTGACCTCACTGTTGTCTGAAAGAAGGAGAGAAAGAAACGGAAGGGGAGGGAGGGTGGAGCACAGAAGAAAAAACAGACGGGAGTGAAGGGCAGGTGGGCATTTGTACCAACTGGGTAGGAAGGGGCGTGTTTGAAGTGTGGTCTTGCTGCTGAACTTCAGATAAAATTTCCATTAACTATATTAACATTAGTGTCAGCCAAGAAATTTCCAAAGACCTGGATCTTAGTCTTGACCCAGGTGAACACCACACTGTATCCACCCGCACCCTCTCCTTGATCCATAATGAAGAGAAGTGTAGGGACCAACACACATCCCTGCCTCACCTTAGACTAACCCTACCCAGGGAAAAGTAACCCCTCTGCAGTTGTTGCATCCCCAAGTGTCACCCCTCCACTTCCAGACAGGGACAATCAAACACCTTTTCCAGCTAAATAGGTTGACATATGTACCCCAAACAAATACAATAGACTATGCAACCATGGGGGGATGGTAGCAACCCCCCACCTTCAGCACTTCCATGTGGATGCCACAAACATCAGGTCCCTTGTCACCCTTCAGCTCTCCATTGCCTTTTGAATCTCTTTCAGAGTTGGTGGGCTACAGTGTACAGGTTGGTTGGCAACACCAGCTGTCACATCCTCAATAGGAAGCCCCCCAGCTGAGAAGGCCTGCACTGTGCAAGTGTACAAGCCCAAACCCAGTGGAACTTTACAGTGGACTCCACTAGCAGAGTTTCTACAAGCTGAGCCTCGTGTCTCACAGCTGTGTCACTAAGGGTGCTTTCACACCTATGGCATTTGGTGCGGACTGCCAGAGACAGAGGCCATGGCCAGGCTTATCGGATTCCAGAACCAGGACGTGTGATGGTGAGTTTTGCAAACACACACCTGCCTCCTCTGATGGGATAGGGAAAAACCACATAACCCAGGACTAGTGTGGCACATAACTCCAGTACTGACCACGCACGCAGGGTTCAATGAAGATTTAGTTACGGGGGTTTATCTAGGTGGGTTAGCGAACAGGCTCAGGCCTAGGCATCCAGGAATGAATTCATAACATATGTACACTAACCAGAAGGTGAACCGTAACAATCATGAACAATCCTCTTCACCTCATTCTGTCCCAACTGAGAAGAAAATGCAATGGATGATGAACATCACTAGGCTGTAGAACTGAATGATGTAGGAGCTCCTTCATCCCCATCACCATCAGCTGATGGCAGAATGATGACTGTGGAGACTGATGGCATTTTAATTATATGATCGTTCATGCCTACTGAATGAGCTGGATGTATGAATTTCCCAGACAGAGATAAATAAAGGTTATTCTATTCTATTCTAAATCAGGCACTGCAAGTCAGACCCCTGGAACTATCATGAAGCAGTCATCAAAGTCCAACAGCAAAGATGAGCTTTCATCTCATCTTCGAGAGCTCTGGACCAACACAAGAATCACAGCCATCCCTGTACATCAGAAGGGAAGCAGAAGCATTAAAGTCAAGAATCCCTCTTGAAAAATGCAGTCCACCACTGAATGAAAAAGGGTGTAGAATGCTTCATACACCAGAGTTTTGTTAGAGGCCAAAAAGCCACTGACCATTTAAAGCAACAACCATTGTTAAAATTGTGAATTTAAACAGTTTGTTGGAGGGGATAACCCCCCCCCCCCCGTCACCCCTGAAATCCATACGTGTACATGCTACTCGTCATGCCACTTTCTCTGATCATGCTCGGCCTCTCGGGTTACCTGGCTGCTCCACCCACCTGTGACAGACTTCAGCCTCTCAGCGACAGAACACATCTCATCTGCTGTGTCGACACATTGACAAACAATCCATCTGACATTTGAACTTACAGTATGTTTTGTTGTTCTTTTGGTCACAGATGCTTCTGAGTTGATCATTAATGCGGTGAGTATTTCCTGTTTGAGCTTTGTATCCAAGGAGCCAGTTTACACATCCTGCTACTGCCAGGTGGATTTTAAATTTTAAAGGACAAGCACAAACTACAAGTGGGTCATGTGCCTTTATTTGTTGCAAGGTCGACCCACACGTACTTTGAGTCTGGAACAAATTCATGTGGATGTTTTCTTATTTTTAGGGAATAATGACATCGTGTGCAGACCTCAGAGCCGGACCTTTGTACTTCTTTGACCAGGTGGGATAATAAATCATTCATTATGACAACAGCAGGTTAAAACCAACTGCAGAACATTAACCATTTAATTCACCTGTCTGCAGCCACCCAGACAAAAGAAGAGGACACAAAGCAGCGTTTGGCATTTCAGTGATAATGGAACAGAAGGTACAGAGGAAAGGTAATTTATTCCCTTAATGCTGCTTTTCTCAAAATAACAGTAAAGACCCAAAATTAGGTCATGAAAACATTTTTATTTTTGTACATTTCCTTGACTGTTTTTGTTATTTTGGGTTCACTTTGTACTTTTTCTGTTAATTTATCTGATTTTTTTTTGTTAGTACTGGTTTTTTTTATTGTTTTGTTCATTTTGCAGATTGTTTGTCATTTGGTTTATTTTGTTCACATTTGTTAATTTAGTACCATGTGACCATACGATATTACACACACAGGACAAAACTAACCAAGCCACAAAATGATATGAAAATATACAGTGCTGTGAAAAAGTATTTGCCCCCTTCCCAAAGATAGCCTAAGTACAGTGGAAGCTCGCACAACAACGATAATCCGTTCCGGCGTCACGGCCGGTCTCCGAATCGGTCATTGTACGATCC
>JAQQAE010018537.1:0-11170 GCA_029823295.1 Pseudamia nigra
TCTATGGATGTGCTACAACTTCACCAAGCAGTGCGAAGCAATCATATTACAGTGTACAGGTACAAACTCAAAGGTTCAGAGAAAGTGAAGGAGACAGAGCAAGACGTCAGTTTGTACACAGATTAAACTTCATGTCCATCTGTGTAAATTGTGGTGAGGTTGCCATTTGCACTATTTTTTTTAAATTAGATGTTATTAACCTAGGAAGGGGAGGATTTGTATCTATTTGCATCCATGCAAATGGTACAGCCACAACCTTGACACTATCTACTTGTTTTACATAATTTCATCATCACATTTAACTGTGACAATAAACTTATACAAAGCAGCATATAAAATATATACAGTAAGTGACAAAGCAAATGGACTCAGTGACAATGAAGAAGGGGGGAGGGAGGGGGGCAGTGGGAGACACAATGACAAGTATGGACTCAGGAGGATGAGGCACAAATCACCGCAGTGATCCAGAGCCAAGCTACATGACCCGCGAAGGAGACGTGGGAAAACAGTGCAACAAAATGCATATGAACCCAGGGAGAACGTGTGACAATGAGAGGGCGACTCAGAGAAACGGGACGAACATGCATGGGCGTGGGAGTGGGCTCCAGAGACGAGGAAGGAGAGGGGAGGGAGTGGTGCCATGTGACAACGAAAACATGCTGGAGACTTGGATGATCAATGGAAAACCTAAAGACAGACGAGGACTGAGGTAAAACAGTTGAGATGGTCTTGTTTGATTTGTTTCATTTGAAATAATTACTTAGGTTGTTTGATCATTTGAAGCTATACTGTAATATAATGTGGGTGAGAGAAGCCGAGATAGAAATACAGTACTTTATTTCTCGTTTTCTGTTCATTAAGTTTCTAACCTGATGTAATATTTTACTCTGATGTTATTTCAGACGTGGAGCTGAGCGTTGTCCGTTATTTCCACCTGACAGACATGACTGAGGTAAGAAAAGATCATTTGGACTCACTGATGCCTGTTTTTTAGCATCATACACATTGAAGAAGATGTGAAATGGCCCAAAAATGCCATTTTATATACTGTACATTGACCACTTGTTCTACATTTTAATGCCTGATTTTTTTGTTTTTCTGCAATTTTCAATGAAACAAAACAGAAAGTAGAGGGCAATCAGAGAGTGCATACCTCAGCCAAGGCTGTTCATTTTTTGACCAGCCAAGGAGGTTATGTATTCATGTTGGTTTGACTGTTAGCAGGATTACGCAAAAACTACTGGACAATTTCGATGAAATTTTCACCAGAGGTAGCCACTGGGCTAAGGATGAACCCATTGTATGTAATATTTTTGATAAGATTGGCATACATGAAAAATGGCCCCATCTCACAATGTTAAAGAAAGTGAAAAATTGATCCAGAAACTGCATCTTGAGCCACATCACCTCCTGTATGAATGCAACGCTGCTCCTCACCTAGCACTGCAATGCAGTGTGTTGTTGCGTCTTGCAAATAGCAGTCCTATGTCACAACTTCAGGAAACATGCCTTTCGAAAATGAAAAATAATGTCAGTTGCAAAAAAGGGGACTTCACCACCAAAGCAAAGGAAATTGTTTGTTGTATTAATGAGGGAAAATTTATATTCACCTTGTACGAGTGTGTTGTACACACTGGTAACTAGTGTTGCCAGTGGGGGTGGACCAAGTTGGACCATAATATCGTCTATTTATTCAGTATGTTCACAGTTTTACCTGAGATTCACTCGACTGCAGTTGTGGGTAAGTGTTTGTAATGTGACTTTGTTTAACACTGCTGGGTGAAGTTTTCACACATCCGTGGGCTAGTGTTTAGCATTCCCTGCACTCTGATGGCTCTCCCGCCGTTCATCCAAATATGGTTGCATCCTGTTTTTGGCTTCAAGATGTCGTCCAGGATGACACTAATATATACAATCTATGACACAGACTGTCCAAAAGTTTAGCCATTTCTGTTAATCTCTCGGTTTATGGTGCATTCTGTTCTTTTTCTTCTTCTGCTTCTGCTACATGGGCTATACTGTGCAACACTCCCCCTATGACTTCCAGTGGAACTGCTCCGATTTCCGTGTTGAGGTACGTACGCATCCACAAGCTCATTGAAAACGTACCAAACTTGGCACGTAATGACCGGAGGGGACGCCCCTTCTGGATGCTTATGCCAACTTAGCGAAGAGTACAAATGGGCGTTAAGAGCGATTCAGAAGACCCTTATGACTATGTCTTCCTGTGGGCCCACCACCTGCAGGAAGGGTCATAAGGGTCCGGTGCTGTGTGGTTTGGGTGGCAGCTGAAGGTGTGGGCCTGGGTGGTCCAATCCCTGGTCGCCAAAACTAGTTCCAACTGGGAGGAGGCCCTGAGGCAGACTCAGGACATGCTGGAGGGACTATGTCTCTCAGCAGTCCTTGGAATGCCTGGGGGTCCCCCTGGAGGAGCTGAAGGAGGGGGCTGGGGAGAGAGAAGTCTGGGCTTCTCTGCTCAGGCTGCTGCCCCTGCGACCTGCGACCCTGACCAGGATAAGCGGAAGATGATGGATGGATGGATGGATGGATATATATTCCTGCAGTACGCAGTACATCATATGTACAGTATGTCTGTTAATGACTATTTTCGCTTGTTAGGGTTTTATGCGCTCATGGCTTTCGTAACACTGACAACTCTTTGTTACTCTGTTAAATGTGTCCTGATGTGCTCGAGCCTGACGTGCCTGAAATGTGTTTCATATTTCAGAAATGAAACCTATTCTAATGCTGCTACTGTTTTCTTCATTGTCATCATACACTGTCGAGTTCAGGTCAGATCTGACCAAAATTATTTCTTTTTTTTCCAGAAGACAAAAAACAGTATTTGCTATTGCTACTGTTCTACCGCTGCATGCCTCCAGGCAATAACAATGAAGGCATTCTGATTGTGATGACAATCTTAACAGATCTGGGACATCCTGACAGACTTTTACTTTGCCAAAAGTTTATTTTAATTTAGAAATGAAGTAACAAAGTGTTAGGTCATTAGCAGTCCAACCATGCCATGTAGTGACAGTTATTGCTCTTGATGTCTGTACTGATATTTATCCGGTATTTCAGCATACCATTAAAATATTACATGCTCAATACAATACTAGAGATTGGAGACTGGTTGCTACCCATGAGTGGACATTCAATCTTTGTATTTAGTCTTTGGCAGCCTTTATTATCCAATCCCCGTTTTGTAAATGGGTCATTTTCAGTTATTGAACTTGCGATGACAGTGTCTAACTGGATGTGAGCTCACATCACTGCCTTCTATTTTTACTTCAGTTGAGTGTGAACAGTGTCTTCTCTCTGCCTTGTCATTTTAGACATAACACTCCGTCCTTTTTATCACTGCAGCAAACAGGGAAAAAAAATCCTATTTTTCAGTAGGATGCCTGCAAAACTAATATCATGTGTCACACAGAAAGCTGCTGAAATCAAATATTGTATTATTCATGCCATGGGCTTATCACTATTATCCCCAGTAACTCTGATTTTAAATATTCATTTCGGCAGAGGAAAAAGTTATTTTAGGCAACTTGAATAAATGGGCACACAAGTTTTATAGAGCAGAGCTTAAAATCATCCTTTACCAGTCATTAAAGAGTATAGAAAAATGCGGAATTTGTGCATCTTCCATGAACGTTCACTAGAATACTGAAAAGTCAGCCCCAAATGGTCTAAAACAGGCTCATGACAAAAAGTTACATGCAGCCAGAAAAGAAAGGGTGGGTCTGTATCTTGGTAAGTTATTCAGAAAACTCAGTTCCTTTTCCCCTTTTTCACCCAGGCGATGACACTGACAAATTCCTTGCTTGTTCTGAAATGAGATAACGGAATAAAATGTCCAGCTTCTCGGCCCTCATGGGAATATGCTGAATCTCCTGCTATACCCCTTTCCCCGGTTGCCCCCATAGCCGGGGGCAAGGTCCAATTTTACTATACTCACGGCTCCTGCCTTCTCATCAATGAATAAAACCACACATCATATACACCTCCGTAATCATCAGAATCTCAGCTAAAAATGTATCTAAAACAATTTCAAATAAATAAACCATAGCACACACAACAAGCCGTTATGTACAAAGAGTCAAAAGACAACAATTCCACCATAAACCAAATTTAAATCTAGATTGTAATACAGTGGTCCCTCACTATATCGCGGTTCACCTTCTGTGGCCTCACTGCTTCGTGGATTTTTTTAGTGCAATTTTTGTGTACTTTTTTTCATGGATGATTGGATGATGTGCTTGAAATATCCAATCAGCAGTAGATGGGCACAGTCTAGCATGGAATGTGTGAAAAATCTGTCGTCCTCTCAGCACTTGGCTGTGAGCAGTAAAGGAAGCAGGACACTGATCAACTAAAAATAGAGATTATTTTTACCAGACTAGGTAAAACTAGCGGAGGTTTCTGTCCTCCCTGAGCTCGCCTTAGGACAACTGTGTCACCATTTGACATGTGTACCGTCCCAGTCAAACTGCCACTGTCCCCGGACTGAGAGCCCGCTCGGGGCTCGCCTCCCCGGGTACGTGACCCGCAAATGTGTCGGCGCCGACACGTTCGGTGTTAAAGATTTATCCAGTCAAAATAGAGTTTTAGTGTCGGACCCTCCCGTGTTGCCCAAAGGACAGCTGGGATTGGCTCCAGCCACCCGCAGCCCTGAACAGGTGCAGTAGAAAATGAATGGATTAAAATTATTCATTAGTGATCATGTTAAGAAATGTCAGCTAAGCCAGATGCAGTCATCAAAAGAGCCACATCTGGCACGCTAGCCATAGGTTCATATACTAATATTGAATTTAATTGACTAAAATAAATATTTTTGTCTTTGAATTTACTGTTTTTGTGTCTTATGTTATTTCTCAGTATGATAAAAGGGTTACATTGATATACCTAAGGTTGTCTAAGCTAATTTAATTATTATTGGTGGGATTTAAAAGTAGTTTCATTACAATTTTCCGACTAAGTGCAGGCACCATCATTCATTATTTACATCAGAGCACTAGGATTTTTTTTGTTGTATCTCCTGTTTACCAAGGTTTGTTTGTTACATAGTAAAAGTACCCAGGAACTCGCTCATAGTCCTACCATTACATTAATGAGAGTATTAAAATATTAGCCACATGGGACATGTTACATGTGTATGCCTGTCAACACCGTAAAATCACTGCAACAAAACCCAGCGATGATGGCAAATTTGGTCTTACCTTTGTTGTTTTTTCATCAAAAAATGCTCCAATGTGAATAAAACTCCATATTTTGGGATATCCATTTGAAATCTTTCCACCAACTATAAAATCACTCAACATTCTGGATTACTTTGACCCATAATGGTGGAATACAAGTGACTGGCGAGTGTGCAAAACAGTGGGTGCTTCCGCGTAGTTCCACTTCTGATTGGACAGAACAGAACACACCTTCACTACGCTGCAGGACTGAACATTATCGGAGATCCTTCATCCACACCACCATCAGACAGATCAACACTACAGCTGATGGAGGCTGAAAATGGAGACATCTTAATGATATGATCTTTCATCCCTAATGAATGAGCTAGTCATATGAATTTCCCATAAAGGGAAAAATAGACTCTATTTTATTCTATTCTGCAACATGGTAGATGAATCAGAAGCCATAGAAAAAAGCATGTTATGGCACTTTAAAAGCTCTGAGCTACCTCAAAGCACACAGGCAGCAGATACTGGGTACACAAAAGTTTATGGACATCTTGCAGAGGAAACCAAGGTGTGTGGTAAAGCTTCTGTGTTTATTTACTCTCTCTGTCTCTTGCTTTAGCTTTCACACCGCACTTTTTTTCCTAATCCAAAACCACATCCTATTTCTAAACTTAACCAACTTATTTTTGTCTGCTGACGCCAAACTGCATCTTTCATACGACTGTACATGTTGAAAAATGACACTGAGACCACGGCATAGCGTCAGTATGTGACAAGAAGCATGAAGCGTGGTTTGCCACAGGGCTTTTTTTGTCTCTGGGTCAGTCAGACCTGCAGCACACTATAAAGGAAGACCGGCATATAAGAAATTAGCCGCAACAAAGAAACAAGAAAAAATATAAGACATGCCCAGCCTGCAGGTCTGAAAAGAGAAGTACAAGACTGTTTTCCAGCAGCACAGCTGAGAGATGGAAGCCGAGGGTAGAGGGCGTTGGAAGTCAGAGGGAGAGAAGTAGGAAGCAATGTCATCAAGGAGACGAGTCCATGTAGGGACAGCAAAAGAGAAAAGACTAGAGGTGAGTCATAGTGCAGCTGATAAACTGTGTCAGGAGGATTAGTATGTGTGTCAGAGTACTGCCATTGAAAGACAACTGAAAGACATTTAAGAAAAGAAAATGTGAACAGTCCACAGCCTAACTTTAAGCATAATAACCTTTCAGTATCTGAGATTATACTCAAACTCCTGAGAGAGCAAAACAAACAGCAAGCACTTTGTAACAGCGGACTTTGCGGGGATAAACTGATGTGTATGGTCTGATGCAGCAAAATACAAACCTCTAATTCCAATGAAGTCTGGATGCTGGGAACAGAATACAATGAATTGAAAATCCTACAGTATATGCACACTATAAAGACATGATATTTAATGTTCAAACTGATAAACTTTTACTTTTCTGGCGTTTTTTTTTGTTCACTTGCTTTGAATTTGATGCCTGCACCACACCCCACAAGAGCTGGGACAGGCTCATTTTTGCACCTTGTGTATACTGTTAAACTGTTTGCATGCTTTACTTATTATTCTTCTCATAAGTTTGCTGTTTTACGTGCCTGCCTCAATTGCCCCTGAGGGACCAATAAAGTTCTTTGAATTGTATTGAATTGTTTACCACTGAGTTACTTCCCCTTTCAGCAACACTACACAATGTTGGAGACAGGTCTGGAACCCCCACGCTTTTAATGCCAAGACACTCAGAATGTGTCTTGACCATAGTCTGCATATATTAATCATAGTCTGTGTATATTAATCATAGACAGTATGTATAACTGGACAAAGTGACCGTAACATCATCATTAATTTGTGAAGGGTCGTTTTGAGGTCAATCAGGTCGTCACTTCCTGGATGACATCTTGGAGCCAAAAATAGGATGTGACCATATTTGAACGAACAGCAGCGGGGCTTGTGAAGCGTTCATGCCAAGGGACTCATGGGAAATCTAATATCAGCTGCTCGCTTACTGACATGGTAAAACTTCACCACACAGTGTCAAACAAAGTCACATGACATGTTGTTAGTGTAAACACTTACCCACAGCTGCAGTCGAGTGTATGTCATGTATAACTATGAACACATTGAATAAATAGAACATATGAAGGTCCACGTTGGTCCGACTTCACTAGTGACCTGTTGCCATAGTAACAAGTTAATCAAACCCCAGCAGTTCAGTGATTTGTTGGATTATTTGTAGTAATATCTTAATAATGGAGCAAAAAGTTAAAGATGGATCATAACATTACCTATTAGAGGGTCCAAATAAAATGTTTAAGGCCATAGTGACTCATGACAAAAATGTATTCATTTAGTATTTTCAGATAAAAGTCACATGTATCTATGGGAAATAGGCTTCTTGGAGGTGGACAAATGGTTCCCCAGTGGCCAAGCGGTGGTATTGCAACTTAAAGTTACTTCTGCATTGGCCACACTGAACAGCCCAGTCATTGCCACTTGGTCTTGACACTGTCTTGCTGAAATAATCAGGGAGGTCCCTGAAGAAAACGTTGCTTGGATGCAGCATATGTTGCATCAAAACCTGGATGTAACTTTTTATCATTAATGGAGCCTTCACAGATGTACAAGTCATCCATGGGGGGCGCTAACACACCCCCATACCATCACAGATGCTGCTTTTGAACTCTTCACTGAAAACAATCTGGATGGTCCTTTTCCTCTTTATCCAGAGGACATGACATCCATGATTTCCTCAAACACAAGTGAATGTATTCTGGTCAGATTCATCTCAGAAGTAGAAGGAGAGATGGTGGGAGAGAGTGAGATTTAGAGAGAGAGGTAAAGGAGAGTTAAAAAGAAAGAGGTAGAAAGCAAAACTCAGTGCATCACTGTCCTCCAGCAGCCTAGGACGATGCAGCAGAGCTAAGGGAAGATTAAGGGTTTTCCTGACCTAGACCTAACTATATGCACAACAGCGAATCCATTGCTGTCTAAGGGTTTGTGTAAAACAATTCATCACATCAGTCGTAACAAAGGTTTTTATTGGGGTGACAGTGGCTTGGGAGGTAGAGCGAGTCGTCCAATAACCAGAAGGCATTGTCGTCGTGTCCTTGGGTGAGACGCTTCACCCACCTTACCTTGTTTGAATGTGAATAAATGAGTGTTTGGTGGTGGACGGAGAGGCTGTTGGAGCAGATTGGCAGCTGCATTTGTGCTACACATGTAGTTTATCACCAGCAGTGTGTGAATGCATAATGGAATCAATGTGACGTGTCTTTGAGTGTTATATAAATCCTAGCCATTATTAGTATTATTCTTAAAAATGTGTTTCTGCGGTAAAGCGCTGCTAAACGTGATATTCTAAAGAACTCACAATTTTTGTGAATGTTTCTAAAAAAAAATTCATGTGTTGTGACACTGCCCTGTAGTGAAGTCCTTCTGGACTGAAATAATCCACTCCATCTCTTTACACAGATCTTTCTCCTACGACTGCCGCTTGTTCACTAGGGTACAGGCCAGCATGGTTGTATGGGGTATAAAGTGATTAACTGATTTAATAATGAGCATAATCTGGTATAAAGTGCTTTGGATGGATCTATGTGCTTTTCAGGTTTAGAGTTAGTCAGGACTAATGCTGTGCATCTGCATGGTATTGACCATTACTAACTGAGGATCTGATATCAGATGAGATTAATCCTCTCTGAGATTTTGGAAATGTAGAACTCACACATACATTACCCCCAATGAAATACGTTGTCTTAACCCTTGTCTAGTTTTCAGGTCAAATTGACCCTTTTTCATATATTTACAAGGAGAAGCTGCGTCGTGTGGAAACTCCCAGGATGAGTACTCCAGTAAAACTAAGTAGAAGGACTCATAAATAAAAGTAAGAGGTAGTGAGTGACTTTATAGCACGGAACAGATTCATTTCATCTTTTTTTGGCTGATTTTTGTGGTTTATTTTATTCTTTTTTTTAACATTTTTGGTCCATTTCATCATCATATTGTTCATTTTTGCCCGTTTACTTGATTATTTTATTGCTTTTTTCTTATTTTTTGGTTTATTTTGTTGCTGATTTTGTTGGTTTTGCAGGACGACTTTTCATTTTTCCTTCAGATTTGTTCATTTTCTCGGTTATTTTTGTTCACCTTTTGTTCTTTGTTTATTTTGTGGATAGTTTTGCTTCTTTTTGTTCAGTTTTGTTGACATTGATGATTATTCGGTTCATTATTTTGTTCCATTTTCTGAATTATTTAGCTCATTTTCTTGGTTACTTTGTTCAGTATAAAGATAATTTTCATCCTTTTTTTCTTTAGTGTTGTTCATTGTCTTCATTTTTCAGTATTTTGTTTATTTTGGTGAGGATTTTGTTCCTTTTTCAATTTTGTTCATTTTCTTTTGTTTTTTTAAATTTTGTGGATAGTTTTGCTTCTTTTTGGTTCAGTTTTATTCATGTTTGTTGATGATTGTTCTGTTTTCTTGGAACAAAAGTAAAGTACTCTAGGTTGCCAATCGCAACAGTAGGAGACTAGAAGATGAGGATTTTATTCTGATGATGAAAATTTTTAGTAAGAAGCTGACTCTGCCAAAGAAAACCAAGATAAGCAGTCTGATTGGGAAACACTGTGAGGAAGAAATATCAAAGTTGAAGAAAATACTGCCTGGTGCCTGGAAAGTAACAATTGGGATTGACCTATGGACTGAAAATGACTGACTGCAACATTTCTTGGCATAAGTGGCTGCTATTTTTGTGTGGAACAAAATAAACCAGAACACATACTCCTAGCTTTTGAACAAGATGCCCATCCACGCATTGTCCTTTCCATTCAGGCCTGTGTGCATAAGTGCATGCAAGAATGGGCTATTTCAAATGAGAAAATTGTCACTGTAATAACTGATAATGGTAGCAATATGGTGGCAGCATTTAAACACAGCACTCCGGAAGAAGAAGAGTCCACTTTTAGCCTTTTGTTTACAGTATATGTCAGTATGTAAATGCCTTTTCTAATGATCTTTTACTCTACTTTTGTAAGGTACCAAAACATGGACATGGATATGGAATGGACGCCATGAAGCTTGTGGTCCACGTGATGAACAAGGAAAGCAAATGTCAAGAGGATCCTTGACGAAGCGTGATTAATTGTGAAGCTCTTTCACAAGGTTTCAGTTGCAACACAGAAGATTTTAGATGAGTGTGGCCTAATTGTTGTGAATGATTGCCCTACATGCTTTTCAAGTAGCTAGAACATGGTTGCTGGAGTCTTGAAAGTTAAAGATTCTCTTTGCCAAATAGCGAATGAGATGGGCTGGGACAGCTTACTCTCGAGTGAGTGTCCTCGCTCGAACTTCTGTTGCCTTTTGCTGAACACACAACCTCTTCAGAGTGACACAATGTCTATGTCACTGACAGTCCCTGCCCTCTTACCACCTTACTGATCTTGAATAAAATACAAATCTTTGGGACATTGCAGCTCGAGCACAGAGGATGAAAGGGAGTGTGAACCGGCGTTTTGCTTGGGTATGGGATCTATCAGATGAAACGTTTAACCCACTTGTAGCAGCTGCTTGCTTTCTCAACCCCACTGTGTGAGACCTTGATGTGGCTTAGCAGTATTCAGGAACGACTAAAGCAGACAGAGGGGTCTGTGGTCCAGTGCACTCAGTCACAAGAGGATCACCCTGATGATGTTGTGGAGGTTGTGACTGGACCAGAGCCTGAACCAGCACCACCATCCTCCTCCTCATCAAATCATACATCCATCCATTCATCAACATTTATCCCGGTCAGGGTCATGGGTGCAGCAGCCTAAGCCGAGAAGCCTAGATTTCCCTCTCCCCGGCATCCTCCTCCAGCCCCAGCCAGCTGAAAGACAGTCCCTCCCTGCGATGCCACGCCGTCCTGTCCATCCCACCCTCTCCCAACGTTCTGGACTCACCCTCTACGACGGACAACCTCAGTGGTCTGTTGTATTT
>JAQQAE010018538.1:0-11170 GCA_029823295.1 Pseudamia nigra
TGTAAAGTAGTTGTGGTAACACTCAGAGCCTCCCTTCCTCTGCACAAGACAACGGATGGTCTAAAGCAGTGCTTCCCAATCTTTTTCTTCAGAAGAGACACTTTTTTAGAAATAACAAATTGCTGTGACCCCAATCACGAATCTATAAATCACGAGGAGTGACTTTGTGCACCAGTAAACAAGCATTTTAACTGATGTTGCACAATATTATGAGGCATGTACGGTGCAGGCAAATGACCCATTTTGATACGATGTAGGCTGAAGAAACCACAGTTTTATTTTTGTGCTATTTAAGACATAATATATGACACAAACACTTTAACACTGAATAATTTCATATAGGCAAAGGACTCTCATTCACTGTGAAGAGGATTATAATTACAATAAGCAGAATAATACAAATATTCAGTATCAAAAACAGTTATTGTTTGGGAAAGGCTGGTCTAAAGCACATTAAACAGGCAAAAAAATGGCATAAACATATGTTGTGTTGTTTAGCGCTTTTTTGTTTCAGTAATTGTGAAATTATAAAAATAAAGAAGGTGAAGGTTCATGCACTACTTTTGATCTGTAGTGAAAAATGATAGATATTATGAACATGTATCTTTTTTTTGTGAGCTAAAAGCGTGCGGGAAACACCGCTGAAGTCTGTTCGTGGAGGTCGCATGGTGAATTTCAGGAGCAGCAGTGACTCCCACATCCAGCTCCTCCGTCACACCAGCGCCTCCCTGCTCCTCCTGCTACAAAAGCTCCACGCATGCGCACTGGCTGTCTCTTTGGTTTGAGGAAAACACAAGGTAACCGTCATGTAGCTCTTATTAACGTTTCACGCCGCGTACCGACAGCTTGTGTAGAGCAGGGAACCGTCACCCAGCGCGTGTCACCGGGTTGGTATTCGTCTTCTGTAGTCGATCGTTAACTTAGCATGTAGCCGACTGAGCTAGCTCACTAGTTCGGCTAGCGCAACTGCATTAGCCAAGGGCGTGTTGGCGAGCTAACTCGGCTAAACAATGACAGAAAGCGCCCGGGATGGAAACATGACTCGGTTATTGTGTTTGGCGACCGTCGTTCAGCCCAGCTGCCACGTAACGTAATTGTCGGACGGTGTTTTGTCAGATTTGTACCGCTAACGGGCCACGCTTAGCTAGCCGCCTAGCCACTTCACTGCTAACTTGTGTCATTGTGACGAACAGCAACAAGGAAACCGGCAATACTATTATCATAAAACAAAACGCCACATTAATGTCTCCGGCCTGTAATTAGTGAACGTGGAGCTGTCGTCACAATGAAACCATCATTTGAATGACAATACGCGATAAATGTCGATGAAAACTGCTTTAAAAGTCCACCATTAAGTCACGTTTTACAACTGAAATGTTGCCAGGTAGAAGATGGGAAACTGTTATATCAGCCCTTATTATTTATTAATTATGTACATTTGAAATGAGTTATACGAACGGCATATTTTCCTACAAACTGAATTTAGGTGTAAATGATTATAACGTTTAACATTCACGTTAAATTACAATGACTAATACAAGCACCGGTTCTCCAAAACAGGAAAAAACAGAATAGCAGAGAGGTGATCAAAATATTCACTAAATAAATGAACAAAACGAAGGAAATGATTAATCATGAATACATTAACCTACAGTATGATCAAAACAATTAGGGAAAAACAAACTGTAAAGATGGTGAATGAAAAACGATAATTGAACACAAACTGAATATAATTAACAAAATGGGTGGAAATAAACAAATGAATCAAGATGAGCAAACTATCTGCTAAATGAACAAAAAAATGCACGGAAACAAGTCACCACATTACTGTGTGGTTGGAATTAATCATAAATCATACGGAGGGTGGAAGTATCATACAAATAGTGCTACTACAAAAGCACACTGATATAAAGCAAATAGTAGGTGTAACTATAGTTAACCTAAACTCGAGTACTGTACTTAAAGAAGTTCATACTTTTTGATTCAGTTAAACTTTCTGCAATGCATCAGTAACTATTGAATGAAGAAAACCTGCCCATTTATTGGCCTTAAACACTGGAATATATTTCATACATTTCTTTTGCATTCTTAGTTTTCACAAACAAAACACAGACTGTGGAGGTTGGACATGCAGTGTAAATTATAAAAATGATGCCTGTTGTTGAAATATACAGAAATTGATTAAAGTCGAAGTGATGAATGGAGCCATTTTGTCACCATAATGTGCAGTTGCTCTTATGTGATAACTGACGGAACGTTGTCTTTTTCTGTCGACGTCTCAGTTTTTGTCATGGTGTGCAGTAGTTTTTACCCCTCGGCCTCCAAGCTGACGAGGTATTATTGCTACCCTGGTGGCAAACGGTGGCTTATTAGCATGATCATTCTTAAATGGAGAAACTTAATCAGGTGCAGGCTTCGAAGCAAGTTTGAAAATCTGTGGCCTTGGCCTTGAGGTAAAAGTGAAAGGTCAAAATATCTTGATTGCACTTGAACAGAGAGGCAAAGGTGTATAATGTCAGGACTGGCAAGGGGACGGTGCTATCAATGGCAGATGCCTGTATTTTTCATTCCTCTTACTGATATTCACATTTTTTTGTCCCCCCTCTATGATTACATCAAGCAGCCAAAGGTCCATCATGGCGGATGATGCAGATTTTGAGTCTGGAGAGTCTGGGGCCTCTAAAACGTACCCCATGCAGTGTTCTGCGCTGAGGAAGAATGGCTACGTCATGCTGAAGGGACGTCCCTGTAAGATCATGGAAATGTCGACTTCTAAGACTGGCAAGCATGGTCATGCCAAGGTAAAATGGAAAATGCATGTTTCCTTCAGAATCAGCTGTACGTTTCCTAGTTTTACAAGGGCCCCTCATTGCCCATCTGACCTCAGGCCAGATCTAATCGCTTTTCTTTTTTTCCTAAGGTTCATCTTGTTGGGCTTGATATCTTTACTGGGAAGAAATATGACGATATCTGCCCTTCTACCCATAACGTGGATGTTCCACATGTTAATAGGAAAGACTATACAGTGAGTTGTCGTTTAAAATTTTTGCCATAAAATGGTAGCGCACACATCATGGAGTGTTTTCTGAATTTTGAATCTATTAAAAGCAAGTTAATAATGGTATATATTTTTTTTTTTAATGAAAAAATGCAAGGAGCATAATAAAAGGAATGTTTCTGGATCGCTAAATAGGTGTGTTACCTGAGTCAGAGCTGTGCAGTAGTTGTGAAAGGACAGACAGGTTTTGAACTGGCTGGGCAGGTTTTCACTGCTCCCACGAGCAGCCATAAGCCAAAGCCTCCCGCCCTTCAGAACAGTATCTCACATATTACACGCATAACTCGACAAGTTTTTGCAAAGACGAGGTTGTATCTGGCAGAGGCTAGGGGGCAGCCTACTGGCCTCACTGGGGGCTTGGTGACGGAGTTAGATGTCTTTTAAATTATCACTGTTGTTATACAAACAGTGTTTATTAATATTCACATTTAATGATGACAATTCATCATGACATCTATCTTTTGTTTCCTTAATGAGAGAAACTCATTTCATTTACCGTAATGTTGTGAAAACCTTAAGTCTGAGCCAAAATGTCCAGTTTGCATTTTTTTTTCCTTTGACATTCATGTAATAATTAAAAAAAAAGTATTTATGTATTGTCTTTACAGTTCTATTATGCCAGTTTTCTGTTGCGGCACGGTTATCACTTTAAAACCAAAATAACCACCTAGTTTCTTCAGCTTAAAACCCAGGAGCAAGAATCAATGTTTTAAACATGAATAAAATGATTTGACATTTATAGTAGTCGGTTATTAGTATCAAAAGATGTGAACATCTTGCTGTGGAAACATTTTTGTTTGTTCAACTCTCAGGTCAAACTCGCTTCTGTGTACATTTAAAAAGTTCCACCAGTATTTCTTCCCCCACTGGAAGGAATTTTAGGCCTTTTTAAACATGCTAATTATTGAATTTTATATGTTCTGCAACAAGTGTAAGAGAAGTTGAAGGCCCTAACGGATCCATTCTATACGTGCACAATATAAACCTAGTGATATTAGTTTCCGTGTCATTTACTAGAACTTGGATCATCTATTTCTTATTTCTGTGTCATGTCACATTTAGCTAGTAAATATTGAAGGAGGTTACGTGTCCTTGTTGGATGACAACGGTGACGTCAGAGAAGACCTTAAAGTACCAGACGGTGAGCTGGGCTCAGACATTAACGCGAAATTTGCAAAGGACGACAGCGTTACGGTAAGTTCCCGTGGCCCGCACACATTTGTTCTCTTTGCTGCGAGCGGCTTGTCTGGTACAATTGTAGCATCATCCATGTTTTACATATGTTTATAGGTTTCCCTCTTTAATGGAAACTAGCCTCGTACAATTCGACCGTGTGGTAGAGCTGCCCATGAACTTCAAACATCTTGTGCTGTGTAGGGTTTTTTTTTTTTTTTTTTTTCCCCTTTTTGTTTTTTTTTTTTTTTAAACCGTGTGTGCATGTTGATTCTTTTTCATCCTGGCTGTAAATCGGGGGTCATCAGCTAAATTTCTCCAGTGGCCTGAAGATTTGTAAGGGTTTGCTATTAGCCTTTTTCTCACAAACTGGGAAACAGTTTCAGTTTAACCTAATTATTATTCACCCAAAAAATTGGAGGTTGGCCACGAAGACTGCAGCCTACGTTTGCTGCAGTCCTCATGGTCTGCAAAGGCTACACCTCACGGTGGTTAAATGTGACCGTCCAGTCCATGGAGGCTGAGCAACTTGCATAAATCAACGCGGCTGATCTTACCCGTGCATAATGACGAAGGCACCTGTCGCAGACCTGCTGCTTGGAGATGGAGGGTTTTTCACTCACATTTGTGGTTATTTTGCTTTCTAATGTAATCCATGAATGAGAAATGCTCTACCTTATTTGTGTATTCTTCATAGTTCCCTGATTTGGCAGTACTCGCATCTGTCATGCGCACAATGCATTATGGGATATGGTGGGCCACGAGGGATACATGGGTTGTGCCCTTTGTTTTCTGGCCAGCGAAGGCTGCATTTGTCGGTCGCATATGAAGGAGCTGTCGAAATGGGACAACCTTCACGCTCGGCTATGACGTCAACAGCCGACAAATGCAGCCCACGTTGGCTGCAACCTCTGAATTATGTTGAAGGTGCTTTTCCACCATTTTCGCTAACTACTTGGCATATATGCACGGGTCTTGATGAGAAAAATCAGTGGGCGCTTGGCTCTTGTTCCTCACAGCAGGAACATTCTGAGTTCTATCTTAGGTTGGCACAGAGGTTTTTTAAATGGGAGGATTCATGAACTTTTGCAAGATATTGTATTTATTAAGATGCATTTGCAACATTTCATGATGTAGAGCCACAAAAGTTTGACCTTAAACAGACCTCACAAAGTCAAACTATTCAAACTTTGGTGTCTTCGTAGAAACTCTCGGATCTGCACGGTGCACTTGAATGCACCGAGGTAGACGGTAGTTTAGTGTGTGCCTCAAATTAAAACCCTTGTCTCGTTTTACCTCTTGTATCCTCTCCAGGTCACTGTGCTGAAGGCTTTAAATGAAGAGCAAATAATCGCCACCAAAGCCAGCTCTTCCTAGTCTGCTCGATCTCCAGAGGTCCGACGCTCCCTCGCAGCTCGAAAGGCCCAAACCAAAGCTTCTGCTGACCTCCACCCCTGCATCTCCCACAGTTTCCCCTGATGGTTGGCAAAATGTGGAAATTGAGTTACCTTATGTCCAGCTGTACTTTTTATACTCAGGGCTGACCAGCTTTCGTTTTGATCAATCAAATTCTCCGCTCTTCATTATAATCTTTCTGCACTTGATGCTTTATTATATATCCTATTTGTAACACTCCTTTCAGTGGATGGGTGACTTTTTCTTCCTCTATTCGGATTCTGTTGTATTTAATTTCCAGTTATTCTCAGTTTCTTTTTCAAACGGGTGTAGAAGCGTATTTAAATTGTGCGAGATGACTCGTTACGTTCTTACACAAGGCCTTATGAGGAGTCTGATCTATTTTGAAACAATAGAACAGTTTGTGCACCTTCAAATTTCAACGCAAACATCGCATTACCACAGATTACTTGGAATCTGATGCTCTTAGTGTGGTTTCAATCAATCAATCAAACTTTATTTGTTTATCATAGTCTTGTCCTGGCTGACGTTATGGACCTGTCACAACGTCTTGGTCTGTTTTTGAGTTGTGACAGGAAGGGGAGTAGTGTTCGAAGGTAATATGTGAGGGTAGTTTATTGCAAACGCAACGGAATTCACAAGTGTTTATTCATCGCAGGTTGACTTTCATAGACTCCATTGATGCTAATGCTTTGCCTGAAAATGCATAATTTTTGATATGTTTACATCAGAATCAGACTTTTGGACATTCTGCAAACTGTTTTAAGGTGTGCACTCCAGTATTGTTTTCTGTTGTGGATGGAAATGATGGACGTGCATTTGCTGTCCAGCCCGTGTCGTATGATCAGTTCAGGATGAAATTGTGTTGCCCTTGATGACCAGCTACTAAACAAGGACGAGTTTTCTGTCCTCGTCTCTGAGCAACTATTTTTTGCTTTTTTTACCATCACACTGAGTGCTTTCACAGCCGCATGTGACCAATTTATGTCCATCAGGCTCACCATCTCCTGAGCATTAAATATTTTAGATGCGTTGCATCCAAATTGAGCTAAAACGATTGTGTGGACGAGAATCATTTTAGCCATTTTAAAACAAAACCATGTTATCGTTGATGTAGCCTTTCAGTTCTAAAGAATCATGATGGGTTTGTTTTGTTACATTTGCATCCGAAAGAAACAAACTGGGGAAGTCCTTGGCTAGTCAGAATGTATTGACATGCAAGGCGATCATGTCGCTGCTGTACAACCTGCATTGATGAGCAGCTGGTCAGTAATTTGATCGTCCACTACCTCTGACCATATTTGAATTTGTAGTCTGTTAGCAATGTGTTTTGAAGCGCTGTGGATGCAGTGCTGAGCTATAGGATCTTTTTGTTCTTTGTTACAGCAATATTTAGGTTACTTAAGTGCTTTCCTATATTCATGTAAACATGTACTTAGAGTTACTGTACATTTTTCCCATTAGAAATCTATCAATTTAAGAAAAATTTACATTTTGTGTTATCAGGTGACTGCAAAAAAATCCAATAGTGTATGTATCATGTGAAATAGACATGGGAAACCACTTTACGTCGTCGTAGAGATTGTTCTCGTCATTCCTCCTTGGCGTATTTTCTCGGAACCCTTGAACCTTTTTGTCGAAGAAATTTATCTTGTCTAATTTTGGGGACAATAACAATAGTATGTAGAACTTGAAGGACCAAAGGTGGAACCGTGTGACTGTACGAGGCTACAGTTTATGTAGAATTTTCGTTGCTTTAATCAGATCGGTTGACTAGACGGCAGCAGTATTGTAATAAGTAGACGGTTGTTAATTCTGTCAGGTGACTTCTTTTTGTTTTTTTTTTTTTTTTGGTGATACAGCTAGTTTTCCCGCCAGACGTACTGGCATTGTCCTCTTGCTATAAATCTTCTTGGGAACATGCTGCAAGTGTGTCTCCTTAAATATTTACCTAAATTTCTAAAAGTACCTTAATATAATTGTTGGATGTTTTGAGAGATTGAGTGGAAATGGATTCAAACTGCTCCGTGTCTACAGTCCTCCCTAAGCCATATTAGCATTCTTGGCCTTTGATATGTAGCATTATGATGAAACATGATTCCCACATGTCATCTTGTCAGAAGGTTATTTTTTGCAGTTATGTATCACAGGCAGGATTGATATCTGCGAGGGGGATTCCTCACGTTGGGTTTAAATAAATGTTTACACTGTCAGGGGTGGGGGGGGGTGGCTCTGTCTGTCCACGGCAGCTTTACATGCTGATCTGGGATCCGACTCAGCCGGTTACTAAGAGAACTGAAAAAAATGAGCGAGGCTTTTGTCTTGAGGCGGCCTCTTCTCAGGGTTCCAAACTGAGCATCGGGAGCTTTTCAGCAGTAAGGAGAATAATAACCAAGATAAAAATAAAGGGTTTCTTTGTTTTAATGTGCGAAGCCTGTATTCTGGTGTCGGATGTTTCTTTTGACATAGTGCTCTCTAGTGCCTTTCATCAGAGACACGGTTTACTTTGCTTTTTTATTTTATTTTTTTTTTTAACCTAAACTGGTTATTCATGCAACAATCAGTGGTCCATTTGTAGTCAAAAGGTACCGTTTATTTTGTTCAATCAGGGACTCTAAATGACTGTCTTTCAAACTCTACATAAACCTGGTCTTCACTGGAGACAGGTGTCCTTTTTACCCTTTAATGTATGATATGAATAGCGCTGAGTTAAAATTCATTCTTATGACTATTCTGGAGCATAAACATACCTTTATTCTAATGTTTGGGCTGCCATCTTAAAATCTTTGTTTTTATTGTGCAAGGAAAAATAAAGTTCATTCAGACTTGCTACACAGACCCAGTCTTTTTTTTCTTTTCTGTTTAAACCAGAATTTGCACACACCAACAGCAAACTGCAGGAAATGTCTGTCAACATTATATGAACTGTACAATTTGAATGTGTGTAGTTGTCAGTGTGATGCATTATTACAATGCACTGGTCATGGCTGAAGGCTCCCTATCAAGGTGTTCACCAGAAGAAACAAACCAACAGTGCTAGTTAAATCACTAGTCAAGCATTAGTACTAGTTGACACACACCAGAGGTGCAGTTTGTGTCAAATGGCTTTGAATCAATGCAATAATCCATTTGCCCAGTAGATGGCAGTGCAGTATCACATTTCCAGGTCCACATTTTAGGAACTGACATCTCTTTTCCAATGCTCAGAAGAAAATGTATATTTTGAAATGTGTGTGACTCATGTTCATATGGTAAAAACCGTATACTGTGACAGCACCAGTATTAATGAATTTACCCTCAAATGATCAAATGTTTGGAGATACCTTCTCCAGTGTTTTCTTTTATTATCAACACTGCACATTAATATTGAAGACATCCAAACTGTGAAAGAAAATACATAATTTATGTAGTAAAGAAAAACTATTAAACAACTTTTCAACATCTTATATCGTCTAAAACAGATCAGATTCAGGTGGTGATCAGCTGGAACAGGTGTGTCCAGAGTTAATTTCTGCAATTTCTTGGTTTCTCAATGTGCTTTAGACCATCAACCACCTTGTGTAGAGGACGGGTGAATTAATAGCCCAATGAGTGCTACTTCAACTACTGTACAAATCCATATTGTTTTAAGAAATGGTTATGTAAAGAGAAAATCAGTGCATTATTACTTTAAGTTGATGCAAATAATTTCAAGTCTCCCAGGTGCAATGGCCAAAACCATCAAACTCTGAGGTGTGGTTAATTCTAATAACCTTCTCGACAGCAGAGGTAGATCTTGGTCTTCCTTTCCTGGGGTGGTCTGCACGAGAGCCAGTTTTAGCGTAGTTTTTGATGGTTTGGGTGACTGCACACTCTCAGACTGACATTCCTTCACTTCTTTAGTTCAGAGGTAAATTAAATGCAGCATTTAAACTTGTTTTGGTTGTATTTACCCACAGTGCCTTACATTGTAGTCCACTTCCTGCATTTGGTTCACTTAAAGCAGACCGAGACCTGCATTTTTAGATGGACCAAAGTTTGCTGCTTTGATCCACATCTCCCCAAACGAACCAGACTTTCTCAGAAAACAGAGACTTTTTAATTAAACAGAGCTGGTGTGAATGCACACTAAGAAACATTAAAGCTGCAGCATGGAACTTTTTTTTTCTGTCATAATTGTTGAAAGTCACTAAATTTTGGTAGAAGGACATTAATGCAGTCATGGGAGAAAAAGTCTCCTCTTGCATCACCTACAGCCTGCAATATGATTTTCCACATTCCACTCCACATTCCTGCTCAATTCCACCAACGAGTGACAAGCTGGCTGTCAATCATACATGCACATGCTCAAGATACTTCTCACGCCTGCAGTATGTCAGACACGCTGCTGCAGTTGTAGTGAGTGGCTGAGAAACAACATACTCAGTACTCCACGGAGATGTAAACAACAGCAACTGGTCCGAGCTGGCACCGTGGTACCAGTCCGAGCTGGCAGGCACTACTTCTCCTCCATGGCTGGTGTTCGGAGCTGTTTGGAACCTCGGTCATGGAGTGACTGGAGGTGCTGGCTCTGACCGGGATCGATCAGCAGCAACAGCCAGGGCTGTGCAGTGAGGTCAATGCAGAAGTAACTTTAAGTTGTAATACCACCACTTGGCCACTGGGGAACCGATCGTCCGGCTCCAAGAAGCTTTTTTCCCATAGAGATACATTGGACTTCTATCTTAAAATACTAAGTGAATAAATTTTTTTCATGGGTCATCATGGTTTCAAATGTTTTATTTGGATCCTCCAAAAATGTAACGTGGTGATCCATCTTTAACTTTTTGCTTCGTTACTAAGATATTACAGTACATAATCCAACAAATCACTGCTGTGCTTGGGTTTGATTGACATGTTGCTATAGTAACATCTCGCTAGTGAAGTCGGACTGATTCGAACCTTTCAATCTTCTATTTATTCAATATCCCCATAGTTATGCATGACATACACTCGACTGCAGCTGTGGGTAAGTGTTTACACTAACAACACTGTAATATAACTTTGTTTGACGCTGTGTGGTGAAGTTTTACCGCATCAGTAAGATAGTGGCTAATACTAGCTTCCCGTGAGTCCCCTGGCATGAACCCGCTGCCGTTCGTCCAAATATGGTTACATCCTGTACTTGGCTCCAATATGCCGTCAAGGAAGTGACAACCCGATTGGCCTCAAAACGGGCCCTTCAGAAACTTATGGGTGACGTCATGGTCACTTTGTCCAGTTATATACAAGTTACATACTGCAGCTTTAACAAGGGATCAGTTCCATGTCATTGTGTCAGCAAGCCATCAAAATGAACGAGCCAAAACCCTGAATGTGATGCACGGCAATGAGTCCAACTACAATTCAATTCCATTTTATTTATATAGCACCAATCATAATCGCTGATTATCTCTAGGCGCTTCACAATTCGAGGCCGAAACCTCATGAGTAAACCCAACAGAACCACCGAGAGCAAGACAAAGGCGACAGGGGGGAGGAAAAACCTCCAGCAGAACCAGCGGC
>JAQQAE010018539.1:0-11170 GCA_029823295.1 Pseudamia nigra
GTTTTTCTCTTCTGTTAAAAGAAGTTTTTCCTCCCCCCTGTCGCCTTTGGCTTGCTCTCGGTGGTTCTGCTGGGTTTACTCTCTGTATAGTCATGAGGTCTTGGCCTCGAATTGTGACGCGCCTAGAGATAATCGGCGATTATGATTGGCGCTATAAAAATAAAGATAGAATTGAATTGAATAGATAATATAAACACCAACAAAATAATCAAAAAAGTAATAATAACAAAAAAAATCAAAAAATTCAAGAAAAAAAACACGCAAAGATCACAAAATTATCAAGAAAATGAACAAAAGTGAGTGCAAGAATAAATAAACCTGCCAGTGTTACACCAGAAGATGATGAATTTAAATGGATTTATGGAGAGATGGAACCCCCCTCTCACCCTCATCTGAACTCGACACCTATGCTTTCCCTGCTGTTAATATCAAACGTAGTTCTATCTGCATATAATGTTAGAAATGGAGCTTAAGGCATTGAACAGATAGAGTGAACGGTGATTAAGACAAAGAGAGACCATCTCTCATTCTGACACTACTTGTTGTAGCATCAGTGTGCCTATCAGCAGGGCTGAATGTCTTTTGTCAGTAAATGAGAGTTTAATATGTTGCACCATGGAGATGAGACGGAGAGTGTGTGGTCCCCGCTGTTTGCTTCATCAGTGCCTTGCCTTGTCAGAGACCACACCACATGAGGCCAATCTCGTCTTCAGTGACAGGAGTCTGAAAGAGCACAACCTGAGACCCTTACAAGCGTTTCCTCAATTGTTTTGAGATGTATATTCATAAAGACTCATCGTTGAGTAAAGGTTGATATCTCAATGATAATCTTTTGAAACAGGAAAGGTGATTTGGCTTTTAAATTTGAAAGGAAAACGTGATCTCAGATGTAGCTGTGTGCTTTAACGCTTCGCAAATATTTTCCACAGTGACTCAGATTATCTCTAGGTCTGTCAGTCATACATGAATGACAGGTTCTGTGTAGAAATGATTAGAACTTGTCCAAGGCTTAGAGATGCACCGGCGTTTAGGTTACGTGCTTTGTGCTCCGAGCATTATTCACAATAACGCATCCAATTTCATGGACTCTGAATTCCAATATGTGCCATAGTGGATGGACTATCCTGTCCCTTCTTATTATTTTAGAAAACTGTCATTTTTAAACATTTCAATTATATTCTAGAAGAGGGTGTTCTACTCCAGGCCTTGGGGGGCGGTGTCCCGCATGTTTTTCAACTCTCTGCCCTATCCACTGTATCTTACAGCTTCTGAATGACTGAACACATCTGATCCAGGTCATCAACAGTGGGTAGAGCAGAGACATTTGGAAAACAAGCAGGACACTGGCCCTGCTTGTTTTCATGCATGCATGTTTTCCTGGCATGTAAGGAAATCTGATGATCATCAGTCAGTTGTATTCTTGGGTGCTCCTTTTTGAAATGACCTTTTCACGTCAGCCATTCAAATCACATTGTTTTTATAAATTTTAATTCGCTTTCAGCCCTAAAATTGCCCATGTCTGATTTTTTTGGAACATGTTGCAGACCCAAAATTGAGAAATATACTTTAATATTTTCATATGATAAGATATTAGCGAGACAAAACATGAAACATGTTGTGTGCATGCTGTCTAATGAAATAAAAGTCAAAGTAAATTCTAATAGCACTGCATTAATTATTTCATTTTTGTAATTTACTTTTTCACATGGCTGAACTTTATCAGAATGGGTTTGAATAACTTAGAATTATATCCAGCTATTCTGATGCAATGAAATGCACTAATGCACAGAGATGTTTTGGTTTCAGGAGTTTCAATAAAAGCAAACAATATTTTTATGATTTATTCACTTATTTATTTGCTTGTTATTAACGTAGAGCACCAAATGCAAGATAATACAAGCAAACCTCTCTTTTACTGGAATGGCTTATACATTTAGACTTGCAGGCCCCGGAATGACACATCATATTGTCTTTGAATATTTATGCAGTTGTATGACCTTTGTTTTTCTCAACAATTTAGCCAGCTCAAAAACCCGCATTGCTGCATTGTATAATCCTAAAAACATGTTGGGTCAGTATCAATACATTTCAACACTGACTTCTGCCAGTTCAATATTTTGTTTAGAATAAATTATTTTCCCTGTTCTGTCAGGTTTGAGGCTTTTCTTCAGACTGGGGTTGGGTTAAATACTGCATTTACTGTATGCATACTTATGTTTATATGATGTATGTGTGAAGGACCTTGTCATTTGTTGACATTAATGAACTTTATTTAACCTAATAGAAGATGCAGTGACAGGATTTTCTCACACATAAAAAAATAGTAAATCGGTAGGTTTGTTATATTCCATTAATGAACTGGAAATAAACAGCTAACTCACCTTCAAGGTTTGATTGTTTTAAATTAATCTGATTTTCTGTGCTGTCCACTGAGTGTTATGCTTCGAAGTCGTCACATCCAAAGTGGTTGAGCGTGTCGTAATATGACAAACAGGGAAAGCCCGACGGATGCAGAGGCCATCACCGTGGTGACAGTGCGCCAATGTCGCCACTTTCACAAAGAGTCTTGTCTTAAAAGCTACTTTCTTTGTGGTAAGAAATTGCGGTTGATGTGAGGATGGCCCTTAGGGTTAGGGGAAGGGGTCAGGGTTAGGGTTAGACACAACATGTACAAAGATGCACTGCACAAAACAGAAGCTGTTCCACAGTCTCCAACATGTAGTAAACTGCACACTTAGCATCATGCTACCACGTGTTGCCTTACATGTCACAAACTGGAAAGGTCGGGTTCTCAGCACGGCAGTATGTGATGACTCGGGAGTCAGAGTGTGTTGTACTGAGCCAGTGTGTATTGATTTTCTTATAATAACTACAAATTATCAAAAAGGTGACACTTGTACTGGTTATATACATTTCAACAAAAATGCCACTTTCACTATGGAGGTTAGGGTTTTCATGGTTTTTGTCTGTTTCTCTGCATAATTACACAAAAACTACTGATTTTGATGAAATTGTGTCCAGAGGTCCTTGGGCTATGGATGATTAGATTTTGTAAATGATCTTGGTCAAGATGTGGAATCTTTTGGTTCACTTTTACACTTTCTTTAACATTGAAAAATAGGGCAACTTTTGACATTTGTGCAGTTATCATGACTAATAATGAACACAGCTAATGGACATGAAAATAGCCACACACTTTAATCCACATCTGTGAGATGAAAATACATATTTGGATGGTGACAAAATTTGTGAAGCTACAGCATTACAGCAGTAATGGAAAGAGGTAGAAATATGTGACTACCATTAGTGTGTAGCTGAGGTCATGTAGATAAAGTATGCTTCAATCAGATTTCATGTGTCTGTAAACAAATCCTGTATATTACAAAGAGAGTGCTGCATGAACAAACAGCCTTGGCAGAGGTACGTGGTCTCTGAGTGCCCTCTTGTTCACCCATGTGTTACTCTATTTTACATTTCAAAATGTTTTTTGCACCCTTCATTCTGAAATCCACATTTCCCAGTGCACAAAATATGTATTTCTTTATCTGGAAAGGAAACTCACGCTTAAGGCAGTTCTTATAGTTACAACAGCTGCAGTTTTGTGATACTGTTATTTTAACTCTACAACACAGCTTACCCGTATTTATCAGTAAATATGCTTGAACAGATATATAGATATTTCTAATTGCCACTCATGTAAGGGATTCCATCTCCATGCCTTTCTACTGTATCCTGCCTCCCACCACAGCGTCTAAGAGAACAGTGGTGTCATCAGCAGGATTTTCCTCTAGATACTTAAGTACTCTAACTTCTTCAGGAAATAGATCTCCTTCCACTCTTCCTGTAGATAATGCCAGTGTTTGCTGACCGGTTCAGTCTATTGTCCAGCTTTGGCCCTAGGTGTTCAAAAGTCCTAAAGAATCTTTTATAACTCCACACTCTGGTAGTTTGAAAACATCTACTATTGTCCTGTTCGGGCCATATATTATATTAGTACCCATCCTGACAAATCCAATCGAAGCCAGTCACATACGCATAGCTCTGATGCAAGGTCTGAACAATACCAGGGTGCATTTCAGGACATATTTCTGTCTGATCAGCCAGGACGTATTTGAAAGTGGTTTGGGTGCATTTATCTTCTCTCGTAGTCTGAAGCTGTGGCACATGAAGCACCGACTGCATCATATTTAAGGGTTTTGTAGACATCTGAAATGACACAGATGTATGATGAGTGCCTCATATGTGTGTGTGCATGTGCATGCCTGTTTTGCTACCCCTGCCCACCAGCCGGATGCTCTGTCTTCCTCACTTTTCACACTACACGAAAGCTGGTTTATTTGCATGTCAGGCGAGAAGTCAGATCTGATGAGAAGTGACCAGGCAAGACACATTTGCAACACCAGGTGTGAACAGACCCAGTTCCACAGCTGGTCATCTGTATCTGGATGTCCCAGGATAGATGCTAATGCAAAGTGTGTTCATTGCCAAGGAAGCATCCAATGGTACTAAAGTCACTCAGACCCTACTGTTGAAAACGCCATATAAAAGATGTGTGTGAACATGCTATCTCCAGTATGTAGGTGCAGCATGGAGGTTGCTATTCTTTCACCTAGTAAGGGAACTTTTCAAAGTGGTAACACGTAGGAGAAGAAGGCCAATTCTGCCATGGGCAACACAACTGGTTGCCTTTATTCTGGTAGAATACATCCTGTGAACCAAACTGTCCTGAACACATCCACATTTACCAGTCCAAAATGAGATCAGACCCACTACAACTTGCATCTGTACAGAGATGATTTGAATTCAGTTCAGTTCAATTCGTTTCAAGTCAGTTCATTTTAATTTAATTCAATTCAGTCCATTTCAGTTCAGTTCAATTCAATTCATTTCAGTTTATTTCAGTTTGACTCATTCAGTTCAATTCAATTCAGTTTAGTTTATTTCAATTCCGTTCAACTCATTTCAATATATCTTCAGTCTTAATGCAAGATTATCTCTTGTTACTTCACAAATTAAGGCCAAAGCTTTAATAACTATACAGAAAGCAAACCCAGGACTAACATTCATCTACTCCCCCTCCTGTCTACTTCTAATAAACTCCACAGTCACAATTATTTGTTTTGCCCAGAGCTGCTATTATGCAGTTTATACATTATTGACCTTGTTATCCAAGACTTTCAGGGTACATATTGGAATAATTTGCTTAAAAGAGAACAATAGCTTTAACAGGGGACTGTGATGAGAACAGAATGAAGAATGAAGAATGTGTCATTATCACTCAAGTGACTTTTACATAACTTTAAAGCCTCTTACAAACAGAGCCATCAGATAAAGTAGAAGACATATGAAATGGGGCTGGCGTGGATTCTTTGAACTAAATGATGAAAGGTCTTAGAAGAGTCACATTTTCTTTGATGGATTATATACTGTAGTGATAATTATAGATGTCAGAGTTGATCATGAACATCCATAGGTTATAATCACAGCTAAAACATTAAAATGCACAGGGAGAGACTTAGAAAGCATACATAGCAATTTGTTTCCTATGTCAAAAAATTGCCTTTTATCCTCTCTAAAGCGATGCATAATACAGAATGTGTGTAAAAAGTTAATAATGAAACAATGCCCTTGCAGTACTCTAGGTCAGTTATGCTACTTTATTTGATATGCATTTCTGCACTTCACATAAAATATGCATCTTGGTGGTGACGGCAGTTTAATGAAGTGTCATCTACAGCCAGATTTACGAATCAACCTGTGCACAGAGCATATGGCAATATACTTTATAATATACCGCCAGAGCTATTTTTAAACTTGGGTGTTTAGTTGCAATTGTAACAACCCAATTAGGCTGTTTTTCTGACATATAGTTTACAATGTGGTTTGCAGTTATTTAAAATAGAGGCTTCTGTACAAAGCCATCTGTGTATGCTGCAGGTAGTGTTTCTGTCCTTGAGTATGTGTTCACCTAAAACAAAATAAAGCTTTGCCAGGCATAGAGAGTGACATCACTGTTGAATTTCAACCAAGTTTGAGCTGGTCCAACTTTTTGAAATATATTCTTGCCATTTCCTAAGGGATGTAGAACACAAAAGGCCGCCATGAAGAAAATTAACATTTTTCACAGTTCGTTGAGCTCATTTAAATGAATCAAAAGATGCAACTGACTCATTTTCATATAGTATGGCAAAGCCGATGCCAACACCACTCCATGTTAGGCCTGAGTACATTTACGCTCTTATGAAAGGGGAGTTTTGAAGGAAATGGAGAAGGGATTTTAAGTGGAAAACATTTAATTAAATTGTAGCTATAACTGTATATTTATTCTGCATCGTAAGTTTCGCATTTTATGTATATGTGTTGTCCATTGGTTTATTGCTTGTGTAGTAACCGTTATTAGATCATCTATACTGATTTTAATTTGCACAACTTAATGGTCCCTTATAGTGACACTTAAATTGATATCTGTAGTATATCTGTAATAGAGAGTCTTGATTTTATTTTTCCTTGCATGCACTCCTCACTTTAATGAGAAAACACTAGTTGGTTCCCAGTGTGACCTCGGATCCGATTTTGACACAAGGCTACTGCAAACAAAGAACAACACAAGTTTCATGGATATTTTTCATTTTAGCTTGAGTGTGATTGGTTGTAACTTATGATGGTTTAAAATTAAAATTGGATTTTTTTATTTATAGCGGTTTCCCTTGTTGAGACCCGCAGTCTCATTTTTAAAGAGGGACCACTTGAACACTTAAGACACAACTGGTAAAACCACACAAATGGGTCAATGAATACTAAAAGCACTGTAAAACAACAATAAATGATCCTAGATTTCCCAAGGGTATTTAAAAGCTGATTAAATTTCCAAGAGGGATTGAGTATGACAGTCTCAAGTCCTGCTGTAACGACTTAGAGGATGAAAGGCCGACGTGAGCCTTTTCAACTCGCTCTGTTTGGACAGTTTGGATACTGAGGGCTAAGGTTTAGGAGTCAAGTTGAAGATTAGACACCACATGCCCGAGTCTCCCAGATAGAAGGCCGCATGTTTGATGCTCCGCCAGAACCACCCCAACCTCTGCCCATGAGCAAGTTGAAGACTTAACATCACATGGCCACACACTTACCTTACACGTCATACGTTGACAAGATCAGGCTCTCAGCACATCAGAGTGTGATGACGTGGAAGTAAGCATGGGTTGAATCTAAACTACTTTTTTCCCCTGTTGTCCATTGTCATACAGATTTAACAAAACCCAAAAAGATGGATTTTCACCGTATTTTAAAAAAATGTACCTGGGTAAGGGAACACCTAATTTCTGATATCCTAAAAAACTGCTATTTAAATTTTTAGTTTAGCAGCTGTATATACCTGAGATGTGTTCATCTAAAAGGTGTATGTTACCTTTCTGTCTTTCTACATTTACAATTTTATTAAAATTATAGCTATAGGTGCAAAAATCTAATAGTCAGTCAGATAAAATATAACACCATTCATTGGTCAAATATGATTAATATGATGGCTACTGATTTTTGTTTACTTTGTCAACTATCTGATGTAATCTAAAGTTCTTTGAAAGCAGCAGCTTGTTTAATTCTCTTTAAGGTTTACTGTATGTCTGATTTACACCGTGTTTAGAGTATTTTGCATAGTCTTGAATATTGCCACCGAACCAATCCTATGAAAAGTTATTTCCCTTGGAGGACCATTTATTTAGTCAAGGCCAGAGTAGTTTAGCGGGATGGCTTTCATTTCACGGTTCATACTCTCAATGTGATTAATAAGTAAAATGCTGTTGAAGTGAGAAAAGCCGTCATTCAATCCTATCTTCGTGGAATGGTAGGAGGACAGAATATCCCAGGGCATTAGGAGCTGTTGCCAATCACTGCACGGAAAATCAAGTATACTGTATTTGGATCTGGTCTGACAACTCCTCATCTGGTTGACAATTTCCACAGTTAGCTGGAGAATAGAAACAGAAGGAACTGTTGTTATTACAGATGAGTGCATCAAGGTGACATCACTGTAGCAACGGGTGCCTGTGCTGTAATACAAACCATCCGTAAACAATGACCATATGGATTTTTTTCCTGCATTTTCCGTCTTTTATCATTTGATAATTTATTTGGGAAGAAGCCACTGGTTAATCTCACATCAGCAATTAGAAGTTACTGTGGTATTAGGACTATTATTACAGAACTGTGCAAAACTGTACTTAAAGAAGATATATTGTACTGTACACCTTTTAACAAGTTTACTGGTGTATTTTAAATTTAAGCGCAAAACATCAGAGATCCTTCATTTTACCTTGTCTGGTTTTCAGCCCGTTAATTACAGGCTATGTCAGTTCGTGTTGTTTTATATGTAAATGAGCTGCTGTTGATCACACCGTTTTCCTACTAAAATAATAGAGTCCATGCACTAGTAAAAGCATCTTTTTGGGAATTTCAAAAGCATACGATTAATGATATCAGGCTAAATCCATGCGGATGGTTTACACAGGAGGCATAGTTACTGATAAAATGAAGTGTGACATAAACATATAATGTGGCCTCAGCATTATTTATACCCTAACCCATTATCGAAAAAAAGTTGAGTTTAATATCATACCAAAATTTAGCAAATTGCCCTACAGCAATCAAAACTAAGATGGGTAAACAGGTCATTTGGGTGCTAATTTGTAATATATTTATTAGTTGATTTTCCTCATTTTTAGTTAATTTTACATTGTTTATTTTTTAATTTTCTTAATTATTTTGTGAAATTCCTTGATTATGCTACTACATTTTTCCATTAGTAGTAGCATTCATTTGTTGTTATTTTTCTTTTCTTTTTTTAAATTTTTTATCATTACTTATTTTTAACTGCCTTGACTATTTTGTTAATGTTTTGTATATGTAAAAGAAATAGATACATGTATATAAAATAAATAAAACATCGCTGGTCGTACACACACTCTCACATAAAACACACACACACAGATACAATGTGCTTTAACTAAAAACAACATAGTATTAAATATTTCTTGACTGCTACAGAGTTCATGATGATCTTAAGCCAGACTTGAAACAACCCAAACAAAACAATACAGATTTGTGTGAACTTGAATTCCATATTTTATATCACAATGATATACCTGTCTCTGCTTCTGTGAAAACCGCCGAAGCTTTATAGCTGCTTGCCTCATCACTTTTTCTCTGCTTCTGTCACCTTTTTAGAGGGCACTGCCACTGTAAACAATGTGATACACTGATCGCGAGGTTTTATTTATAACTCCACACAGTCATCAATTAGCCCTTTACTGTCTTAAACAACCAAAAGTGCATGGAAACGTGATGCAATGCACAGAGATTTCACAGCAAAAATGTGACTGAACCTGATAATTTCATCATAGGTTTGCAGTATTTTAACATGTATAATGATAGGGGTTATGGACATGGTGCTACAGTCAGATGATGTTATTAACTGTGGTAGCGTTCAATGTGAACACTGAAAACACATTCAATGAAAAAAACAATGGTTGTGTGGTAGCATGGACAATACCAGGAAGTGAAAGTGTAAGCCTGGTTCCATATAGTTCTGCCAATGGAACCAGTCATACATTGTGTATTCTGAAAAGTTCAAATACAGTGAACTTTTTAAAGTGCAAAGTTAGATTTTGTCTAATTGCTGAACAGTAAACTATATTAAACATTCTGGTCCATCTTTAAATTATAGCTTCATTAATGCAATTTTATGGTAAAATAGAACATGTTCGGGTCTGTCATCCTGGACTTTTTTTCAACAGTGTGAGTTGGACTTTTTTCTGTTTACTGAATAAAACATCTTTTTTTTTTCCCGATCACAACTGGCTAACTGTGCTCGTGTTTAGCATTAGCTCAGCCATGACTTTTCACAGATGCTCTGACCCACTGTGCTCTTGCAGCTCAATAACACCAGTGTGGCAGTAGCCAAAATGCAAACTCCTGGCATGAAAATAAAAGACATGCCTATAAAAATAACAAAGGGTGACATCACAGAACCTGTGTGCCACTTCTACAGACTCTGTGGTACTGTAGATGCCGGTATCACTAATCACGTATTTTCCGCACCATAAGGCGCACCGGATTATAAGGTGCACCCTGAAAAAATGACATTTTTGGTTTTTTTCCATACATAAGGTGCACCGTAGTGGCTGCGGTTGCGTTATGCCTCCACTAGATGGAGCTGCGCTACAACAGAAGCTACAGTACAGTAGTGGCTGGGGTTGCGTTATGCATCCACTAGATGGTAAACACGTAAAAAACAGTCTGATACCGTGACAGTAAATCAAATGTTATAATAACGCTCTAAATAGTGCAAAGCAATAACAATATAACAATAACTCAACGTTGTTCAAACGTTAATGTCCATATTCACACTACAACCAGCCTTGTTCAGTTGTAAACACACAAAAGAAACACGTAAAGCTAACTTTATCAGTTCATTACCTACTCACCCAGGAATCCCTCGAATTATTCTTCTCCAGTGTCCGAATTAAACAGGTGAACGAATACGCCCGGCTCCGTCTCGTCTGGGCTCCGTGTCGCTCGGCGCTGTCTCCCCGTGTGTTCGAACTGCTCTTAACACAAACAGCGGCTCTGTGTTAAGAGCCGGCAGCAGTCGTTAGCCGTTAGCCGCCTGCTACCAGCCCGGACCATGTCGACACAGTGCTGTGCAGCCCGAACACGCCAGCTCAACACGGTGCTGCCCGGGCAGTTGTTTACAGTTATGGACATGTGCAGTGTCCACAGATCATTTTTAGAACTAATTTCATTCATCAGAATTAATGAAAATACTGCTAGTGGCTAGCGCTATTTTCGCTAGCCGCTAGCGCTCAGACTTCCAGGTCATTCTCGCCGTGACCCGGAAGTGACGCATACGTGACCTGCTAACTTCCCTAGCGTTAGCCAGCCTGGGATGCTAGCAGGCGGCGAACGCATATGGGAACCGGAGCTGCTGGCTGTTAACACAGACAGCGGCTGCTTACCACGGGACGCCAGCGGGCGGACGGCGTGCTGATGCGGTGATGGCGAGCCAAAGAACGCACTACCAGGCCGTTCCAACACCACAGAGTAACCACGAAGAAAAATACAGAGAAGGTCAGAAAAACCGACGCAGTGGCGAGGCCCCGAACGCATCACCACAGAG
>JAQQAE010018540.1:0-11170 GCA_029823295.1 Pseudamia nigra
TAAGTCAGGACTTGCATATATATATATATACATGCATATATATATATAAATACACAAAAAAGAGAGCGTGTGTGTGCGTGTGTGTGCATGTGTGTGCATGTGCCTGTATGTGAGTGTGTGTAGACAATGCAGAAATAAATAAAAATCGGTATTTTGAGCACCGGAAACTGAATTTGAAGCAAAAAACAAAATAATAATAATAATAAAAATGAACAAAATAGCCAGAGGAATCAACAATAAAGAAAATAAGAAGTAAAATGAAACAAAATAAACCAAAATTAACAAAATAGGATTGAAAATGAGTTAAGAAAATACAAAACGAAAAAAGTTAAGAATAAAAATGATCATGAAATAACCGCAAAGCTTAACAGAAATTGTAGTCACTTTGATCCCTTCTGCTGTTTACTTTATGTTCTATTCTTGAACAACAGACTATAACACAGTGTCTTAATTTCACATAGAGCATGAGTTTTTGACAACTTTTTGTAAGCTTACGAATCTTTAAATATATTTTAAGTTTCAACCTCCATCAATTAAATGACACACCCACTTTCCTACAGAAAAAAGCAATTTTTTTATTCCAGCTGAGAACCAACTTTTCAGGCTCTGAATCAATTTGTTCCGGATATAAACGCACTGGGCAGTGCAAAATAAGGTTTGGGAATTGGAACCTGCACGCAACCCTAATTCTAACTACAAGGCCAGGGACCACTTGCAATGCCTTCTCGGACCACCAGGGGGCTGCAGACGACAGGTTGAAAACCCCTCGTTTGTAGACTACATGATCCACGTCTTAAGTAATAAAATGTTATCAACATGTTCAGAAGACACATGGTGCATAAAAATAAGCCCAATGTGTGTGTGGATGACAAAGACAAAAGAATTGGTGTAAACTGTGGCAGCAGTGACCCCCCCTCACCCCACTCCCCCAACAGTCTGCAAAAATCACTGTTGTGCAGCAAGTGACTTTTAGTAAAAGCTATTCTTTATAAACATTTCCTTGGTTCAATAATTACAAAAACATGACAACATTAGAGAATTCCGTTTAATGGCTCAAAGTTTAAACAGTCTTTCTTCGAACACACCACTTTGATAACTTTGGACACTGATGAAATTTATTTCTGGTAACATGTTCTTTGTAAAATATGCAAAAATACAAAATGGGAAAGTATATCTTTGTTATAATTATGTAAAATTGAAGCATTGTAGGACACATGTCAAAATCAGAACATTTCAAAGTTTAACAGACAAATGGCAGTTTTGTGCAAAAACACAATCAATACTTGATGTATCAGAAAATACACTTCAACATTTATTTTTTTGTGTAAATAAATAATACAACAGTAAATCTGGTCTGAAGTTCCATGCAGTTTCAGTCTGAACATGTAATATGTGCAATTTTGTTTCATGTAATTTATCCGGTTAAACATTAGAAACAAGGTCATTCTTCCGCCAAACGTCTTGATCCCATAAAACATTCAGGCTGATGTTACGCAGAGAAATTCAAGCTGTGACCTCTGCCTGAATTATTCTTCACACACAGTTTAAAAGAGGGCATCTCATGTAGGGCCTGCATCATAAAAAAAAAAAAACTGGTTATCTTGGTCTTCCTACATCCAAAGCGATTGGGCCTGCTTTATTTTTTGGTCATCTGTTCACATATAAATATAAAGACAATTCTAAATATAAAATGTAAGGCAGGTTTCATTTTATTCTTTTAAAATCTATTTTCTTTCCAGTTGGATTTGTCAGCCTCCTGTCCATTCTCTGGCTGTGAACGAAGCTGCGGGCATCTCCTTCCTGTGAGAGCCGTGGTTCAGATTGTAGCAAACCACACTGGACAACATCAGGGCAGTTTTCTGATTTTATCTGTGACAATATCAATAGTTAAAAGTGTCTGTGTGCAACGTCTCCCTGCTCTGTTCAGTTCAGCTCAAATGGCCTTGACATCGATAAGGTGGCCATGTTGGGCCCCTTGCCGCAGGGTCTTGATTCCTTGCAGCTTGCGACCGTGAAGTGTGAAGCGAGACCAGGCGGCGAGCTGGAGCAGGGCACACGTGATAGGCACGAAGACCAGCATGTAGAAGCAACCCAGACGGAGAGGCGGAGTTCCTAGACCGGAGGCAACGTCAGGCACAGAATCCACAGAGTCCTTCACAGGCTCCCTCTCAAAAATATCATAACCTGGACAGGAGAAATTCAACAACTCATCAATAAATGACAGGACTTAACCGAGTGAAGAACTGATCTGTTTTGGATAATTGTTGTAATTTGTGCTATGCCATCTTTCCTCAGGAATTACACTTGCCTTTGTTTTTTTTAGCCTTTTGATAACTCTTCTAACCTAAAATACTATATATACACACTAACTGATTCTGCAGGTTGTAGCATGGCATGATTTCATACTTTAAAGAGGACCTGGGTGTCCTGCCTCATTTGTCATGAGCAACCCATTTTGCCAGCCAGACGTTTGATCTTTACAATTCTTCAAAAGTATTCAATAGCACAAAATCTTATCAAGTTCATAGAGTGGCCCAGTTAATTTAATTGTTGACACATGTACAAGTCATAGATAAGGCTGGAATTCTAGATATTTGCTCCAGACAGAGCTGCATATTTGCATTTTAAATGTACAACTACTTTGCGCATCATGTCAGAGAAAAGTCATTTATTTGGGCAGTGTACCTGTGTAAACACACAGCAACCAGGTGCCAATAAGAGGAGCAAATGTCTGGCCAGGTTTGGTCAACAGGGCAACCATCCCGAAGAGGAGTGCCGAAGTGGCCTGCTGCCGGCGATTCACCACAAAGTCTTCATCCACCAGGTCTGAGATGACCAGCTTCAGCAGCTTGCACGTCCCCTCTGTAAACACTCGGTTACTAGGAGCAAGAGAATTCAGGTTATGGTTTCCAGCCACAACAAATCGCACTGATGGAGGAAAGGAGAAACTGAAATTGTTAAACTGATCCGACTGTGCAGAAAACTGCAATTCACAGAAATGTGCAATTTATAAACTGCTAATGTATTTTTTTTTAAGTCTAAAAGAAGATTTATGCTATGCCTTGTTTAACTACTAGTGGGAATAAATAAAGACTGCAATTATTTGTTAAAGGCCGGGAAGACAGTAACAGTAAATGCGTACATACAGTCAGTGAGTGTGTTTAAACCCACATCCTGTTGTGTGAAAGATAGTCACTTGTTGCTGGGGACGTTTTACACAGCTTAGCATTAAAAGTGCAAGAATAAGGACCAAAAGAATTTGCAAGCTGCTGACAGCTGCATCAAAACTACAACTTAAAAACCCCACTTCATCAGGGCCTAGACAGTGAGCATCAGTGAGAGCCATTAATCTTAAGACCATCTTGGTTACGTGTCAGTTCATTGTTTTATTTATTTTATTTCGAACCAGAATTTAAAACAAAAGGTGAGACTAAAACATTGGCACAAAGACTCTTTGAAGTTCGAACAGGGTGTAGGGTACAGTGACACTGATAGTGTAGAAAACGCAACACATACTAAGTAGCCTCATGAGTGGAAAGGTTGAAAAGATGTAATAACATGCATTCAATCTAAAAACTCTAGTTAGTCCCATTTAAAAGGATTCAAATGAAGCAGAGTTGATTATAGTAGGTTCAAATAATATTTGGATTATACATGCAAACATTTCCAAGCTTAATTTTGGGAATGAGTTGTAACAGGAAGACAGAGCAGGGTTCCTACACTCTTCCAGTAATAATTTTTTAAATTTCTCAGTAGATCTGTCAGGCCGCATTCAACAAGTGTATGAAGAGGAATATGTTACTTAAAAGTATGTAATGAAAGAGAATTAAAAATATAACTCATATTCTGGCTATATTTTCACTAATCATGTTACCATAAGACCAAATAACTAACAGTACAATTTGTAAGATAAATTTTTTTTTTAATGATTTTGTATTTTAGAAAACAGAAGAGACACTGTAGTCTGGAAATGCCCACATGCACCATGCTACTTCTTTCATACAGTGTGGGAAACCTGCTCTTTATGATTTTTGAGCATAGAGGCAACACTTTGCACTTGAAATGTGTTGCCGATATGTTTATGCATTCAGCTTTGAAAATGACCTTGAAAAATAACAGCGAATACAAACACAAAACCACAGGCACTGGTTACCTGATGCATGTGCTAATGTGTGTGCGTGCCATACCTAGCAATGAAGATGCACAGCAGATAAATGTGGTCAGCCCCTGCCAGCATCATAGCCACACTAAGTCCCAGTTTGAGCATAAATAGCCAGCGGATAACCTCGTAAACCCCATAGCGTTGGCACAGTGTCAGGAAATACAAGTTGTTCAGGTGGGGAGCAATGTAAGAGATCCCTGCGAGGGAGCACAAGCACAGGGGCATTAAAATAAAAGGCAAAACAATATTTTCAATGAAAAAGAATGGGAGGGCAATGTCCAAGAATCTGACAGCAAAATAAAACTGAATAAAATACGTATTTTATTCTAAGCAAGCATATTTTTGCTTTAAAAATATGTAATGCGCTTGTCCTCGGTCAGTGTTCACCATATAAAATCACATTGCTGTCAGGGTCAGTGTAAATGATTAACAGTATCGCATGCACTACTCCTGCATGACTCTCCACACATTTGAGTTGTTTGTCCACCTCTATCGAGACTGGAGCGTCATGACCATGTGTATTTCTGGTTTGGTACAGTGATCTTACCAAGTAGGATGGAACCTGTAGAAGCAGATATATTATCAGACAGGAGATGCTCCAGGAAAAGAGGGAAGAAGTTGCTGTTGAAATGGCAGTGAAACACCTGTAGGCAGACACAGACAGTTGTAATTATACAAGTCTTGTTTTTATGTTGTGTGAAAGTGAATAAAAATAATTCCTGCACAGATTCTTAAAAGTGAAACAGCAATGTTTTGGAAACTTGTTCATTGCATTGGGCTGCCTTTCAGATAGGTGGCCCTCATGAAAAAAACTGAGGGGCCGTCCATACGGAAACGGGTTTAGGAGTACGTATCCACAAAAGTTCATTATTATATGGGCATTTCGTCCACATGGAGCCGGGGTTTTGGATACTGAAAATGCAGATTTTTGAAACTAGGTCCCAGAGGGCACAAATCTCAAAATTCCACCCTTGCATTTCTGTGCTTACAACCTATTACGCATCTTTTCTAAAACGATGGAACCATAGCCCTACGTGTGCTAACCCGGTGTGGTATCGTGCCAAGATAGGTATCCCCGACAGAATTTGCCCCCAAACCCCTAAGAACTCAGTGCAGATGAAAAGTGGGAGTTATGCTTCAGAGTAGGGCTGGGCGATTATATGATCACGATTAGTGATCGTGAAAATTTGAGGTCGATTACGGTGATCAGTGGTGAGCATGATCAAACATGGCGGAAATCTGCTTTTGAGGCGCTGTCTAACCAGCGCTAAAGACCTGGGGAGGACAAGTCAAAAGAAGAAGATAAAGAAGGAAATGTGACAACAGCCAATCAGAGTTTATCTTTTCCTGCTCCACATTTGTTTGTAAGTTGCCGGAGAAGTGAACGGAATGACTGAATGTGGAGCCAAACACGGAGCTGAGGGCAGCAAAATAGATGCCAGCTATGACTTGGAGTTAATTCTGCAAAGATGAGGCCATGAGAATGAGATAAGATGAGAAGAAATGTTACTCAACATCAGCTGTGTGGCTGTGGTTTGGGTATCTCTAAAGTGACGTGGAGCAAATTAAGCCAATGTGCGAGGTATGTTGGTGGTTGGTGCCCTCAAAAACCGGCAACACAACAAATCTGTTTAATCACTGAAGAAGTACCACCCGAGTGATTATACGAAAAGTATAAAAATGTGAGCGGAGTCAGCAGTGATGTTTACATGCTTTAAAACTAGCAGTTATTTATTTCTTTTTTTGCCATATCGCCCGGCCTTACTTCAGAGTATATCCAATAACCTGGGTGACTTTGAAGAAGACTTGTCTTTCCTACCAAAAGTAACACAATGGAAACATTTTTTAATCAGGCTGTGTCTCTGTCTGACAAAATATGCACCACCTTTCTGTAGGGACCACGCTCTGGAGAGAGGGCAGGTACAGTCTGTCGGGGGTACCGACCTTAGCACAAACCTAGCCAACAACGGTAACGACAGTGGATTACAGCGTTGTGATTGTGCTGCAGAAGCTACTGAGCTTGTTATGGTCGCTCAAGCTGGTTGGCTTGTGAGTCAACCACACATCAATGCGCCTACTTCTTCCACATCAGCTCGTCTGTTTTTAATTAAATGAGACCTACAGAAAAATATGACCTACACGAGATTGTATGTTCATACCTGAATTTTACTTCTACGGGCTGTGTGCACTACATCAGGAGGGCCTATACAACACCAAGTGTTTTTTGTGCATATTACATTTTAGTGACGTTTCAGTACGTTCAAATTAAATAAAAACCAAATCATATGTATTTGAGTCTTTTTTGGCTGCTTTAATTCCTTTGCATTGAACTTGTACCTGTGATGTCCAAATGATGACTTTTGTATGCCGTTACACCCATAATACAAGCACTAACAATGCATGCATTGGGATTAACATATTACCTGAACAAGGTTCATGGACACAAACCACATAAAATTCCTGTGTTTGGAGAGCTGCCTCAGGTATTGTCTAATGGTGACTGGTTTTTCCGGCTGGGTAAGTGGAGCATGGCCAACATTCAGCCTGGAACAGAACAAAAGAAAATGAGGGAGTCATTTGATGTACACAAAAACTAACAGCCAGCCTAAAAAACATCACAACCAAAACAATTAAAATACTTACTCTTTGAGTGTCACTGCCTCATCCTGCTTTGGTCGAACTTCTTTATGAAATCGGCGGCATAGTATCCGGGACACTAAGCCAAAGCCCAGGACAGAAAAAGTTGCCAAGGCCACGCAGAACAGGCGGAAGGAGTAGAAATCTTCCTTATCCCAGAAGAGGTAGGACAGGAACACAGAGATAGAGCCCAAAGCACTGAATACTGAGCAGTGGAAGTTTAGGCGTGTGCGGTCAGACGCAGACACAGCAAGGTCAGCAAGCAGGGCGCTATGGTGGAGGTCCACCATGGTGAGAAATCCATCATAGAGGCACAGGCACAGAAGGAATTGCAGGCTGGGCCTGGCCCAGGCAACCCAGAAGGCCAGGAAAGACAAAGCAAAGAGAGGGCCATTCCTGGACAGGGCTTTGAGCCGCTTCAGCACCACCTCTGGAGATGTGATCTGAGACCCTGACCTGTGAGGGGAAAAACATGAATCAGGCCTGACAAAGACAGAGGAAAGATCAACAGCACTTTATACATAAAACAGAACAAATACACTTATAACATATTAGGCTACTGGTGGTCATTTTTTGAATCTCTGTGATGGAAGATATCCTCACAAATAGTTATCCACTGCCATGGAAAAATGCAATATGCAAAAATATTAAGAATAGTCTAGCTGTAATTTAGATGACAGCTAGATCACTTGCAAAAAATACTTTATACAGGCCACATCTTTCCAAGAACATGAAAATTTATAGCACTACGTAGAGAAGTGGAGTAATGGCTCATTGTTATTTGTCCCAGCTCAATTAGATTTTTTTCCTACAACAGAGTTTGACATATTGTGCTGTATTTGTTAATGCGCGTCACTGGTTCATGATTGAGAGCCACTGTTTGCAAAAGTTTCAATCACTGTTTGAACAATGAAATGGCAACATAGACGTCAGCCATGTGCTTTGTTGATTCTGGCTCTGATGATGTGAACAGCATGCCTCATGGGCTGTCTGAGCTGTCATCACAGATGGTGCAGGACGGAGATACTTACTGAGTAGAGCTGAGGAAGGTGTGGTCACTCAACCAGCCGAAAAGGGGATCATTCACACTGTTCCATATCAGGAACACTGTCTGTTGACCAACAGAGAATACAATAAGAGCAAAATTCAGGCATGTATTATCAATAAACCATGGGGGAGAATATACATTATATATTATAAATAAGCACTATTAGAGCAAGTTTAGTATTGTTTTTTGGACAGTGTTGTAATCAGAGAAATATCTCATTCAAATTTAATGAGGGTGAGATGTAAGACTTTTCAGTGCTGCTCAGAATGTGACAAAACCCAAATCTGGATCTCATCTTCTGCTGCCTGTCCTGGGGCTAGAATTGGCTGAGAGGGTTGAGACAAGGGTAAAAAAGGACAGTGAAATATCTGGTGTCTGTTGAAGGGTTGACTTGGCAAGTTTTGTGTTTTTCACTTTGCATTCAGGACTCCCCTACCTTAATTCCCAGCCTGCTGAGTTTGTACACTTTCCTGCATAAATACACCATGCCTTGTATACACTGGATACAAATTTCAGCCATGCAAGTCGTTGCGGTTTTATCACTTATTTTTAACGACCATTTAAGGTCGATTTTTAGGCTGATGCATTAATTTCCTTTTTATCAATGTAACGGCAGCGAGAAACAGTTTTTGTAATTATAATTTGTTGTGGCTTAACATCAGGCCAGAAAGAATCTGAGTAAGAATCTGAATTATGTTGAGGCACGCTTAACTAAAACAAATTCAGTCGTTCTATAACTCACCTCTCCAATCCAGAAAGAGACTTTATCAATCTTGTAGATGGATACGAATGTCTCCACGTAGTAAAGCAGGAACACATTGTGCAGAATGGAGGTAAATAAGGCCAGAGAACCGTAGAGCACAGCAGTAGACAAGACACTTTGCCAGAATCCCCAGACACTCTTGCCCATTCTTCTCTCTCAATCACTTGGCTCTGTCTTTGTTCTGTGCCAAGCTGTAATCATCTCACGGCCTGGCCATCCCAGGGTCACCACCTCATTATAACCTGTGCAGATAAAAGACACATTCAGTTTCCATCTGAAATGAAAAGGCAAAATTATTTCATCTGAAACACAGGACCCTACAGGTAACATTTGAATTCAATTTCTAACTATTAATGAAAGTTGCTTAAAAAACACAGGGTAGGATCTCGGCATGAATAACCCAAGGCAGTTTGAACATTCCCGTCTCTGCCTCCACACAGATCTGAAGGAGCAGTTTTCATGGCAATCGTAGAGTAAGTACTCATTAAGAGGTAGACTCTGGGCAACTACTCTTTCTCCTCTGGCACACGCCCAGCTCAGTGGTGTGTGTAATTGTAATTTTCCTCAGTCATTTTTAAATCCAGCCTTGTGATACTCCAACTTAATGTTCCCATAAAAGCATGGTCTTCCTTAGTGTGCCGACAAAAGAAAAGTAATTTGATCTCTTTCAAGATTGATGATTGCACTTGGATTTCATTGTACTTAGGTACCATAATTTTGATGTGCAACTATTAAAAGACTTTCATTTTAACTTGTAGTTTTGTTACAGGTAAATCACTTTTCCTTCAAGTCCAACACTGGTCCCATTTGCAAAAACCTGCATCGTGTTGGGCGCTCACTCTTTAACTTTCTTTTTGCAGCATTACACGTCGCGCCCTTGTGAAAAGAATTCACTTAAAGATTACAGGAGGTTTCTTGCTTCACAGCTGTGTCTCCCTTGCTCAGACTTGCCTGATCCACCACTATCTTTCCACTTTCCATTTTGGGGGAAGGGAAAGTCATCAAACAGCTCACAGTCATAATGTCTCAACCCAGTGTGATGTCTCCCAGCATCAGCCACACTGTAGTGTCAAACAAAACGTCATATCAGGATTCAGGATGTCGCTTAGATAACGCAAGCGGCTGAGACAACGTCCTTGGAGCTTTCCAAACACACTCCTATCAGATCCAAGCAGTGAAACAGGAGCCGTCTGAGGTGGTTACACTATATATTGAATCTCTCATGCATACATCAGCTTCCTAAATCACAGGTAACTGTGAGCGCAGGCAATGGAGCAGGACATAGAAGTACAAACATCCCTTTCATGTGTACTCAACCACAGCAGAGTTGGAGCTTTTTCCACCTGTAGTGGGGTTTCTTGGCAGGGACTGAGCCTGTGATACACCTGTTGTGTTCACTCTGATGGCCAACACTCGTACTGAGCCAAGCATAAAGCTGTAGTTACACTGATCTCATGACAGATTAGTACGGGGGCATGCCTACAGTGATTTTATTAACTAATCTCCCTTAACACTTGTTGCAAAGCTTTAAACGTGCTTTATTACGTAGGAGCTAACGAGCAATCGTGTACAAATTATATCTACTCAATGAAGAATACGTGACATACATAGTCAGACAGTGAAAAACAATGTTACCAACTGCGTGGTCATCATTTTATAAGCACTCAAAAGTAAAATGAGACTTTTAACATAAAATGCAAAAGTAGAGGATATTCTATACAGCTGGCAGTATTCACCTACGCTATCAGGCTTCTCTTCACCAATGAACACGGGCAAACAATAGCATTGATTGACCTTTATTTGCACACTGATGATAGTAGCAGGAGCTAGTACGGACTGGGATCCGCTAGACCTGATGGTTTTCTTCTATAAACTAGTAGTCCACCATGTCTGAACATATCAGGCGACAGGACGAACACTTAACTGTCACCGAGCTTTTTGAACGTTGTAGGTCAGCTCCTTTATCGGCAATAGTTAGCATTAGCAAGCCCGGTTAAGCGTTAGCGTTAGCCAACTGGTTATCGGGAACTAGATAGCTTCCTCCTATCTGGGTGAAACCTGTCTGCAATTTGACACGGCTTCAAGAAACGTTACACCCGCGGGAGATAAAAATCACACCGACTGATGCTACTTACCGCCGTTTTCCAGATTGGGTAAATCGTGTTTGGGGTCGCCGGGGAAGCTAACTTGTTGGCTGTTGCTAGTGAGCGGCTGAGGGTTTGATGGAACCAGTGGGACCATGAAGCCAGACACGTCATGACGAAACACGGGCTGCTGGAGACTCGCTGAAGAGGATTTACCCAAGCCCGGGGGCACATAAACAAATAATACCTAACAGCGCCATCTGCTGACCCCAGGACACACTTGATTTTATATACACTGCCTGGCCAAGTAAAAAGTCACCACCAAAAAATAAAAAAAAGGCTTAGATTGGGCATTGTTTCAATAAGCTTCTGTAATGCCACAAGATTTATTTCCATCCTGTGTTGCATTAATTTTTCACCAAGATCTTGCACTGATGATGGTAGAGTCTGACGCTGTGCAAAGCCTTCTCCAGCAC
>JAQQAE010018541.1:0-11170 GCA_029823295.1 Pseudamia nigra
TGAGTTTAGCGTGTGCACCCGCATCAACTCTGCAGGGAAAGTGCGACTGGCGACGGTATTATGGACAGCGGTGAGTGCTGCGGCAAACGGCGAAATGTATGTGGGTGTTGTGGTCGCGGTGCGTGTGTGTCGGCTCGTGTGTGTGTGATTTAAAGAGACGGAGCTACTTCGTCACAACCATATTTGGACGAACGGCAGGGGGGCTAACTGAGTGTAGTATGCCAGGGGACTCATGGGAAAGCTAATATTAGTCACTAGCTTGCTGATGCAGTAAAACTTCACCACACAGTGACAAACACAGTCATATTACAGTGTTGTTAGTGTAAACACTTACCCACAGCTGCAGTCCAGCATGTGTCAGGTAAAACTATCTCCATAGTGAATAAAGAGAGGATACGAAGGACCGAATTGGTGTGACTTTACTACCGAGCTGTTACCACAGTGACATGTCAATCAAACCCCAACACGGCAGTGAGTTGTTTGATTATTTGCAGTAATGTCTTAGTAATGGCGCAAAAAGTTAAAGATGGACCAGCACATTACTTATTAGAGGGTCCAAATAAAACATTTGAGACCATAATGACTCATGACAAAAATTTATTCACTTCGTATTTTCAGATAGAAGTCCAACGTATCTCTGGCAAAAAAGCTTCTTGGAGCCGGACGAACGGTTACCCAGCGGCCAAGCGGAGGGATTACAACACAATTGCTACAATAACAAGCTGCAGAGCACACAGCTGGAGTTGGGTTCATTATAACAGTAGCAGATAGCTTCAGACTGATGCCTTTTTAATGACATCATGTCCGTTCACTAGTACTGGGCTCACCCTATCTGTTTGCTGTACTTAATCACCATCCAAGATTTGCAAAAGGTAGTCAATGGTAATGAACACAGAGGCGCGTTTCTGAAAATTTGCTTTAAAAATGCAATACTTTTGGATGTGATCCCAGCTAATGAGAGAAACCCCCACACAAACAGAACATAAAAACTCCATGACTTCCTTGCTGTGAAGTGCTGGTGCTGACCACTGCACCACCGTGCCTCACCTTGGTGTATCATGTTATGTAAAACATGACCAAAGATACCCCTCAGATCTCAGAAGCTCATACAACAGAGTGATAAACATGATGTTGACCCAACTTTTTGAAACATGTTGCTACCATGAGACCAAGATGAGTAGGTCATTTTGAATATACCAATGCATATTTTTCAGCTGGGCCATTCAATGATGGAATTGTGTTGTCTTCAATGAAACAAAGCTGCCCGGGAGCCCAGAGCGGACGCTCTCCTGACCGGGTTAGTTGCACGAGCCAAAAAATGCATAATGAAGAAGAAAAAAACGTGTATAAGTCGCTCTGCAGAACAGGTTGCAATTGTTCGGGAAACGCGCGTCAAGCGCACGGTGCACCAGAAGGGAAAGCTCGCAGCTCGCCTCCTCTAGCAGCTGTCAGTGTGACTTACGCCCTATAGTCCAATTTCTTTAAAATAAGTGTCACTTTGATATATTTGTCGCTCCCCTAGCCAGACTAAGCAAAAAACCTCGACTTGTAATCCGGAAAATACGGTATGTAAGGCAGTCAGAGTGGTCCTGGAATTTGCCCGTAATTTTTATTTAGTGTAATGCTTATGAATTTACCTCACTTAGTGGTCATTTCCAAGGAAATCTGTATGGTCAAAAACATTATATAGTCAGCCCGTGATTTTTCCCACTCTCAAAAAATGTCATTTCTTTGCTTCTCTCTCCCATAGTGATGCAGGGAGATTGTTTTGTCACCGGACAAGGCTTACATGCCCCAGAAATGCCTGGAACAAACAACAAATTCCTAAAACAAATACTATTTTTTTAGAAATCTTTCGTTAAGGATTCCCTAATTTTTAACTCATTTTAGAGCTATTTTAGAACGCCCCCCCATGATTCATTTTTTGTTTGTTTGTTTTGTGAGACATTGCATAGCTGGAAATGAAAGAAGAGTACCGTATTTTTCGGACTATACGTCGCTCCTGAGTTTAAGTCGCACAAGCCAAAAAATGCATAATGAAGAAGAAATAAACGTATATAAGTTGCACTGGACTATATTCGCATTATTTGGGGGAAATTTATTTTACAATACCCGAGACCAAGAACAGACATTTCATCTTGAAAGGCAAGTTATAGTAATAGTAGAATAGATAACAACAGGCTGAATCGGTATCCGGTCGGTTAACATAATATATTAACAGTTATTCACATAACTATAGCATAAAGAACATAATATAACAAGTTCATCAAACTCACAATCTCAGTCCTAATCACTAAATCCTTTAAATTCTTCATCCTCAGTGTCGCTTCTGAACAACTCCACCAACTCAGGAGGTAAACAAAGCGTTGCTTCATCCTCTGCGTGGCTGTCATAAGACTCAGCATCAGTTCAATTTCAAATTATTCCGGCACTTTTGAATCCCGACAGGATGGTTTTGTTTGTCACTCAAGTCCATGCCTTGTCAAAGTGTTTTTTTCCTGTGTATTATATCAGGTAAACTATACCCAACATTAGTGACAGTGTTACAAAAATGTAGTGTTCTAGCATTAAGATGAGAATTTATCATTTCAATATGGTAGATAAGTCAGAAAACACAGACACTTGCATAAATGCAACAATGAGCGCTGACCACGCCTCATTTTTCTTCACTGCCAAGCTATTGGGTCCAGGATGATTCTAGAGGGCCTGATGGTTCCTGTGGTCCTTGAATGTCTAGGTGCTTTGATAGTTCAAATATTGATTTGATACACAATGAAAACATAAATGTCTCCTTCAACACATGGACATTTTTGTCACCCAGCATATATAAAAACATGGAGGGGTCAACCAGATTTAAACAGGATATAACTTCCTTCGGTGCCATAATGTGTACTCACTGCCATAATACAAAGTACATACGTAAGATTAGATAACAGTTATAGTTGTTATGTAACTCTGCTCATGCCCATGCCGCCCTTTCTAAGTGGCTTTAAACTTAAATTACCCCACATTACACCCCACACAAAGACAGCCTCACTCAGCAGCCACACATTAGATAGGCCCAATATAAACAATGCAATCAAGGTTTGTATATCCTATGCTTTTGTGTTAGTTTAAACACAGACACACCCTGACCATAGCAAGCAAGACACATGCTCAACCCGAATACACATGTAGATGTCAGGACATATGCACGTGTGGTGTTTGCAGTAGAAAAAAACATTTAATAAAGGAGGACAAGAGAAGAGAGCTAGAACATGTTTTTGTACCCAAATTTCTATATACGGTAGCCACTGGCCACTCACCTGGGACAGACCCACCCATGTCTTTAAATATCCCACGCTGATAAAACCTGTGAAAAAAAAACATGTTGTGGAATGGCACTGCTGCCGCCACCTGCACAACGCTTGCTGTAAATCTCACTGTCTGCTGGCTGAAGGCTGTCTGCAGCATAATCCAACACGGTAATTACATGCCTCTTGTAACTGGTTCTAGTGACACATAAATTCTGAAAATGGTGGCTACATAAATGAGTTTTTGTAGAAAGGGGACATTGCAGTGACCACTTTTCACATTTTTAAAAATGAAGGAAAAAATGGTTCCCAAAGGAATGCAGAGTAACATACTGTAACTGAGATGACATCCACAGAAAGTTGCTGACAATCATAATAAAGCGGAGCAGTGTGGGACAGAGGGAGCAAGTTCTTCCTGTTGTTAACTCCTGTCTTGTTGTGCAACAGGCAGAGGGAGGCATGACGCTCCTTTGTGTCAGAAGGTTGATTGCCATGGCAACATATCGGTCAGTGCAAAAACACTCATTTACCTCAGTAGACATGTACGTGCAGAGATACATGGGCAGAGTGTATAAAGTGAATGTTCTGTGTGTTTTATGGACAAATGCATGAACCCTAGGTGTGTTAATGGTTCTGATGACCTCTAACCTTTACTGATACACTATGGGCAGCAGATAGTTAAGGTAATAAACAGTTAAAAGGTGCTTTATAGATAATGGCAGCAGCATTCTCACTTCCAACTGTGTATCTATAATGAGAAGAGGATACTGAGCCAGTGCTTAGGCTTTACCCCTAGGGGTAACTCATGGTACTGCAACTGCAACCAAAAATGTGTTTTCCTGCTCCAGCCCCCCCTCCCCCACCCTCACGAGGCTTAAGGGGTAGAAAATGGATGGATGGATGATTAAAGAAATACGTACAGCTAGTTAAAAAGTCAGAAATGATTCTTTACACTATCATTTTTAGGAGGGTTTTGCTTTTGTCATCATTAGTTTAGTTATCTATTTGTTCACAACATAGCTCCAAAAGTGATGAACAGATTTGGATGAAATTTACATAATATGTCAGAAATGGCACAAAGAACACCAGTCTAGATGTTTTAAATAGCAGTACGATATGCACTGAGGGGCAAGTGCATGCTCCAGGTTTGCAGAGTTTTACTTTACTAGAAAGCGAAAGTGAAACTTAGGTATAATCTGTTACAAAAATGAATGTAGCTGAAACTGCCAGTGTGGAAATGTTTTAGGTTTAGACAGGAAAAGACGGCGTGGGTACACTGTCAGGCTACTATAAGTGAGTGGAGACAGGTTCACATGCTATCACACATCAGATGACATTGCACTAAAGCCAGAGAGAACAAGACGAAAGGACTGCAAACTCCATCTCTGCAGCTTTTAACCAGGTTCTAGTTTTGAGTACAATCAGGACAAAGTCATTACCCAGGCATCTGACATTACATTTCATTGGTTCTGTAGCTTAAAGTATTCATTAAAAGTATTCAAGCCACTTTACACTGCACCACATAACCTGTGCATTGAAAAGCAGCCACCTAACATCGACAAATGTCCAGCTCCCAAAACAACAGACTCCAAAATAAGCTTTAGATAAGCTCACAATGACATGGAAATTTTATATATTAAATATATATTAAATTAAATATTAATTGAAATGATGACTGATTTACAAGGCAAATAATCTGAGTAATGTAGCCAAATCAAAAGTAACAACTACATGATGGCTGTCCTGTCTCCCTGTAAACACATTTTATCTGCAGCTACATTTAAGCAGTGACGCATATGACGATCATAAAGATGATCATGTGGTTAACACGAAGGAACCCCTCTTATTTACAGCAACATTGTCAGAGAATGAATCATGTAGGTGTACAGAGTCAAATATGGCTGCAGAAATAGACAGATCTTATAGATTTAAGTTGAGACATATAATTACCGAATGAAACTTATAATTATTCTAGAGCAAACACATACACTTAAGAAATAGGAGTTCACACAGTCAACATAAGGCAGTCATATGTCATATACGGTCCTTCCCTATTGATCAAACATCTTCAACACTTTAGCATCCACTAGTGACATAAGGATGAGTTTGGTGTTTTAGAATTCTGATTAACACCACACGTTCAGGTACTGTAAGTGCTACTTATCCCTGCTACAGTAGGTTCTAAAATCTCTCTCACAGAATTCCCACTGCAGCCCAAAAACAGCCTCTTTTCCAGGACACAATCCAATGTTTTTCATGTTACTTTTCTTTTCCATGCTCCTTTTCAGCACCACAGAGTGTACTGGATGTAAAGCACTGGCATTTGAAATACAGTGATGCTATTGTTCTGGGGCTCCACGGGGTGGTTGCATTTGAGTTTATAACACTTGGGAGAATTGCTCTTTTACTACTGCACTAGTATGACACAGTATAGGATTTGCCTTGTAGCAGAATGTTTGGGAAAGTGAGTGCACAAAAGAGTTTATTAATTTACCGGTACTCCATATTTTGTGTACAACATTCAACCCAAATAAATTACAAAAAACCCATTGTGAGAATAATTATTTATTAAGCTCTGCTGGAAACACCAACACTAACATTCAGATCCAAACTTAGCCTTAAGTAATTACTGAGAATTTAGTTGCCAATCGACAGTAGAAATGCATCATTTAGTATGTGCTGGATAAGCTTGGTTTTGTGGTTTTGGGGAGGATTTGCAATTAAAAAGCAGTAAAAAAACTGGGCTGCCTCTGTTTAGATGCCCAGACCAGTCATTACAAACCAGTCATACCTGTAAATCAGGCAGTACGGATGCAGATGAGAATTGCTGTTAAGAAGCTCAGTTATTATCCCCACCTGGTTCCGTATCTCCAAAGTCCCTGAACCCAAAGTAACCAAACTAGCTACAGTATGTAAGTTGAAAATGATAACACATTACATGTGTGCAGAGGAGGGGGCACAGCATTTTTATAGCTCCAGACTTTGCAACTCTTGTCAGGACTAAAATACATGCCCAGTTCCCCCCTTAAATCTCCCTAACTCAGGTCTATGAGGTTAGTGTTACACCTAAGGTTGAAGTGAGTATTGCTTCATTTTCTTCAAAGCACAGTGTTGCTCACAATTGACCTATTGATGAGATAATCAGAAGAAAAGTTCATTTTGTGAACTTGAATCCTTTTGTACTGTACTTTTTATTTAATGTATTTTGAGATCATGGCTAAAAACTACTATTGAAAAAATTCCATACTGCAGTGTTGGTTGTCATAGAAAGTGAGGATTCGCAGCTAAAGCTACATGATTTGAGCCTTTTTGAAGCTACTTCTCAGTAGTTGCATTTTTTCATTTCATGTTTATGGATTAAAGCACTTTTGAGACTGTTAAAAAAAGGCTGAAATTACTGAAGTGAAGAGTTTTGGTTTAATTAAAATACAGCTAATTAAGAGTAAAAGGGAATATTTTCCTCTCTAGCATCACCACTTGCTGGTTATTTTGGTTTATCATTAAACTTGTTTTTTGTGTTGGCATTCTGTGATATTCTATTCTACTACCTCAGGATCAAACTGCATGATCTTTTCAATTTGAGAAGTTGAACATTTTCCTTGACTTTGGGTCAAGTTTGTCATGGGTGATGGTGAGTCCTGAATCCAAACCAGTTGAGAACCACTGATGTAAAGCATGTTAAGAAGGCAAGAAATGACACAAATGAACTCTTAACAAGACACACCTGTGAATTGAAAACCGTTCGGGGTGGATACCTCATGAATCTGATGAGAGAATGCCATGAGTGTGCAAAGCAATCATCAAAGCTAAACATGTCTTAGGTTGTTTAACATTGTTTTTGTTTACTACATGATTGCATGCATGTTTTTTTTTCAGTATTAAAGTACACTGTTGAAAATAATAATAAAAAAAGAAAGAAAACCTCTGTTGGAGAGGTTGGAAACTATTCACAGGTATTGAGGTGAAGTCTGCAATCCCAGTTACAATACACTGTATAAAACATCAGCCTCTGGATTTGTCTTTAATTTACTTACAGTTTACCAATGCTCAGATGATCTTAATTTTTGCTGTTCATAGAGCTTGTAGCCTGGATGTGTGACATCATGCTTTATGTTATTATGGCCTGTGCAGCTTAAATATTTGTACAACGTACGTATAGACAAACACCACTTATACTTTTACACTGTGATCATGGAGCTCATACTTACTCAGCCATTTTCCATGTTGCATAATCCTCAGACCCTCTTTTCTATTTTTGACCTTCTCTGGTTTCACTCAAGTGTTAAAAAAAAGAACACATTGGACAAAACCACATGCCCAGACAGCTACCTCCTACAAGCAAAAGACACACAATAACCTTATCTTGCAGCTTGAGGGAGTTTTTAGCGGAGGTTTTGACTGTTGCCTGTTTTGGAACCAACAAGAAACCAGCCTTTGAATTTGTCCTTAATGCATAAATTATCATGTTTGACCTATAGTTTCATTTCTTATAGTCAAATAATTGAAACCATACACATTTAAACAAGGGAGACTATTGTCAGCAGCACTGATTGGAAACAGATTTGATTCTAGCCATTTACTGTACTTGCATTCAGGTTAAAACACAGTGGAGAGTCTAAATTGTTTCCACACACATGCACGTACAGTATCATTTTTGTTTTACCATCCCGATGAGGACAAAATAAAGATTTAAAAAGTTTTGTGTTTAATCCTTAATATTCAGAAGGGAGAATGACCCAAATTTGTGCGTTGCCCATTTGCTGGATTCATGTAATTACAAAGCATGGCGTATATGATGTTTCCTTGCATTTAGAGCTCTTAGTTTTACTTCTGACATCTCTGTCATCTAGTTGTCCTTATCTGCAATTCAAATGCCTATGTAAGTTGTTCAGTAATATGTCACATCATTTGCTTGTATTGTCTTTCTTGCATCATGCTTGTCTAGTTCTTTTAAGCTTTGCCTGTATAATACTGTTTTATATTAACTGTTAACAATGCTGCTTGTTTTCCATGTTTCACACCTTCTCCTCCAGCATTTTTCTTTATTTTTATTATCTTCTATGTTCTACTTTCATGCGGAAGACATTTACACTGTGAAGGAGCTTGTTTGGAATTATGTAGTAAACAAAAAAAGTGTTAAATAACCCAGAACATTTTTTATACTTTAGATTTTCCATTTAGCTTTACAATAGCTTTGTACACTCTCACAAGATTCATCAGGTAGTGAGTTCAGTTCACAGGTGTGTCTTGTCAGGAGTCAATTTGTGCCATTTCTTGCCTTCTTACTGTGGTTTAGCCCTTTAGTTGTCTTGTGCCGAGGGTGGGTGGGTAGAGTCAGTAGATGTATTAGTGCTACTACAACTACTGTACAAAACCATATTATGCAAGAAACTCTCCTAAGGATGCTGAATGTTATGTGAGTTACTGTACATTGATGGTTTTTGAGGCTGCAACGTCTTCCTTTCCTTGGATGGTCCTTAGGAGAATCCGTTTCATCACAGTGTGTCATGTTTTTCTTGACTTCAGGGACACAATCAAAGTTCTTGAGATTTTTTTTGGACTTACATTCAGTTCTTGAGATAATAACTGTCTCTTGTCATAATATGGATCTGTACAGTCATTATAGCAGCACTAATAGGGCTATTGACACTGTGCCCACACACGAGTGTACAAAACTGTCATCAAAGCTAAATGTGGCTACTATGGCCATATCTAAAATATAAAACATGTTCTGGGTTGTATAACATTTTCATTTACTGCATAATTCCATGCTTGTTCTTTCACAGTATATATGTCTTCAGTATTAATGTACAGTGTTGAAAATAATACACATAAGGAGAAGGTGTGAACAGACTCTAGACTGGTAGTACATCTCTACACTGGATGGTGCCCACAGTTAAAGAGCAAACTCAGAAGTCTGTCATGAGTGACTGTAGAAACATTATGTGAGTGGTGGGTAGCTCATACCATGGTAATGAAAATACAGTGTTGATTATACACTCATGAAAAAATAAATTCAATATTTTATTCCATTTATAGAATCAGATCCTACCAAAATTCCACTAAGTCTTACAAAGTGAACCTTTAAAAGTTAAGTTCATGACTAGGCTTGGCATTGCTGCTGGACTTTATGAAAAACATCTGCCATGAAGACACGGCATGTGCTGCACCCAAGATACCTGATGTGCACTGTCCACAATTTAAAGCCTGTCAGAAATAATGGTTTGGTGTGTTTTTGTGTTCTCTTTCTTCTCACTCTTGAGAAAAAACATCTAGAACAATTTTTGAAGGTGCAAAACAAGCAGTTTAGCTTCACAGAAACCCTACTTTAAAGGTTCCATCCTGTGAAAACGTACCCTTATTGGGTTTAGAGATTTATAGTAACTACATATTGTAAGATAAAAGCTGTGAAAATATGATTGATACTGTCCATGCAGAGAATTCCACACAATAAGATGGACAACAAGAAAAGCAAGCCATTTTGAATTTGTTGTCATTGTGACAAAAGTCAAAATTCAAGTCATTTTGAATTTGTGCCAGTCAGTCATAGTCCAGATTAAATGCATTAATCCGATTTCTGTAAATCCATAGAAATCAACATTTTAAAATATCAAAAGCTACAAGTCATACTCAAAATTTATCCCATCCATAGCAACTGACCACTATTCCTGATATTTGTTTCTGCATTATTCTGTGTTTACAGTAACTTTGAGTCAGCGTGTCATCCCACCTTGGGTATGAGGTCATGCCTCACACCTGCATGACAACTTCCTTTAAAGGTCCAATTGACAATGTTGGGAATTTAGCTCTTAGCTCATGGTTTGTCATGGTCCATGTTACACAACTTCATAGGTGCACAAGCTCATGTGTTGACCCACAGAATTGAAAACAGCTGTAGTGGTAGTTAGCAACTGTGGCTTACCTAACCACAGGATGACTGAGGAGAGACAACTTGCATTTCAGATTCCTTCAACACCTCGTACTGGTAAAAAAAAAAAAAACAGACATACTAGCTTGACAACTGTGAGGTTGGCAGCTGTGTTTACTGGCAGGTTGCCTGTGTAATGAATCCTCCATGAACAAAAGGCTACTAGCTAGTTTCTCCACTTCACCAACTGGACCTTTAATAGAAGAGAACCAGGAGCAGCAGAGCCAGGGGTCTGGGTAGGAGGCCATCTGCCTTACCCAGCTGGAGTTAGTGGACAGAAGAAAGACAAAGACTAGACATAGAGCAAAAAAAAAAAAAAAGCAACAACACAGACAGACACAGGATCAGTCCAAGACCAGTAAGTGCACATTAGGCTCCACAGCCAGAGAGACCTATATGAAGGACAGGAACTCACAAAACCATAAGTGTAGAATTTAAGGGGGGAGGGGTGCGGGGGATTCTTCCCTCTCAACATTTGTAAAATGTGCATTTGTCCACCCCAATTAAATACTTTCCTTTCAATGATATGCAGCTTTTAAAATAAGTTAAAATTGACTGCTGTACTCATTATAGTTAATTTTGTCACTTGTTTTGCTTCATTCATTACAAATTTCCCATAAAGGGATACATAAAGTTTATTCTGTTCTATTCACTTGTTTGTTAATTTTTCCTGTTTGTTAATTTTTCCTGACTATTTGGTATATTTTAATTCATTTTGCTGCATATCTTTGCTTGTTTTGTTTATTGTATGATTTTCTTGATCAACTGTACTCATTTTTGATGATTTTGTTTGTTTTTCCTCATTTCTCTGGTTATGTTTCATTTTGAACATTTTCTTCATTCATTCATTTTGTTGAGTTTCTTGATTAATTTGTTCATTTTTGTACCTTGTCTCTTATTTTAGAATTTTAATTTTACCTTATTTTCTTAATTATTTTGTTCAGTTTTA
>JAQQAE010018542.1:0-11170 GCA_029823295.1 Pseudamia nigra
CCCCCACCAACCCAAATACACCAGTTCAAGTGTATAGTTTCCTATATTTTTATTTATTTGTCATTTAGTTCAGTTTTGGTTCCAGTATGTGTTCATGTACTTCATTTTATTCATTTATTTTCTTTCTTACTTTTATCATTGTTTTTAATTTTTTTGGTTATTTTGTTAATTTTCTTGATTATTTTGTTCATTGTCTTGTTGATTTTGTTCAGTGTTTATCATTTTCTTGTTTGTTTTGTTGATTGTCGCGTTGATTTTGTTCATTGTTTTTCATTTTCTTGATTATTTTATTATTTGTTTTTAACTTTCTTCATTATTTTATTCATTGTTTTTAATTTCCTTGGTTATTTTGTTCATTTTGTTGATGCGTTATCCATTTGTTTCATTTCCCTGATTATTTTGTACATTTTTTCATTGATTTTGTTCATTGTTCATCATTTTCTTGTTGATTTTGATCATTGTTTTTCCTTTTTTTCATTATTTTGTTCATTGTATTGTTGATTTTGGTCATTGTTTTTCATTTTCTTGATTATTTTATTAATTGTTTTTCATTTTCTTGATTATTTTATTCATTGTTTTTAACTTTCATTATTTTATTCATTGTTTTTAATTTCCTTGGTTATTTTGTTCATTTTCTTGATGTCTTATCCATTTGTTTTATTTCCTTGATTATTTTGTTCATTAATTATTAGGGGTTTTTTTTTCATAATTTTTAATTTTCTTCATTTTGACCACTGCAAATGAGGTCATGTTTTTGATATCATTAGTTTATTTATTTATTTGTTAACAGCATAACTAATAAAATCTTATGTGAAGTGAATTTGGATGCAATTTTCAAGAGAGAAATGTGTCGGAAATGAGACCAGGAGCAACAGATTAGGTTGTGGTCGTGATCTGGCTCATCGTCTGGATCTGGAAGATTTATAAAAGTCTTCTTCATCACGATGAGATCGGACCAAATTCGGCATTTGTCCTTGTAACGTCACAAATAACATCCAGAAAATTTAGCCAAAAACACAGGAAAACACCATGATATATTCTATCAAACCACAAAGTTTGATTCACATGTGGACAATATTCCAGATATAGTGATCCAGAATGCTTATATTTACAGGGGTTGAGGAAAAATAGATCATGTATGGTAGTAAATAAATATAGACATGAAACTGGAGGAAATATTTTTTGTGAATAAATTTTGAACTAATAATAATGATATGTATGTGATTCCAAATGCTAATGGTAGGTTTTCATGGACAAAGAATCCAACAATGAGGGTCAAATAAATTTAAGAATATTACTTTAGATGCAATAACATTATGAAGGAAATGAGCAAAGGTTCAAATAATAATGGTAGGTTTTCGCTACGGAGACAAACTGAGCTGCTTGGTAGAGGTCTGCGCTTTCCAGTTCTCTTCATTTTTGCACATTTTCTTGATTATTTTGTCTGTTTTCCTGAATGTTCAGATAAAAACTTACACCCGTATGCGTGTGTGTGTGTGTGTGTGTGTGTGAATGGCGACCACCTGTCCGCTCAGCTCCTCTGGCAGGTGTGAGATGGTTTGTACGTGATTGCGAGCGCTGAAGATCATGGAGCATATGTGACAGTCTAATCGCCTCAGTCTCTGTGTAATGACTTTAAGATGAAGAGATTACGGAAACCGAGGAGCCGTGGGCGATGAGAATACATATGAACGACCAGATGCCCGAAAATTAGCAAAAATCAACCAAATAATTGAATAAAAATAGCACGCAAAGCAAAAAAAATAATCAAAAATGCTCAAATAAATATACAAAATCAGAATGATTTAAAAAAAATCAATAAACAAGGAGCAAAATGAACAAATAACAAATTAACAAATTGTACAGTAAGCATAAAAAACGAGCAGAAATTAATTTAAAAATTAACCATCAAAACCAAAGAAGAATCCTCAAAATAAACAAAGAAATAGAAAAATAAACAAAATTTCATGTTTCAGGTTAAAGTGTTGCTCAACTTTTAAGCCAATCATGTCCTGACGTCGTCGTAAAAACGTGCACAGCTGTGAACGACACACGTCACTTACAGCAGTTGTATGTGAATAAACAACCTTTGATACCACGTAGTTTTATCCTCAGAAGCACAGTCTCAGTATTTAAGACATACCGCATTTTCCGGACTATAAGGCGCACATAAAATACTTAATTTTTCTCAAAACTCAACAGTGCGCCTAATATCAGGATTTTTCCTGGTTTGGGCTTCGGTTCGAGGTCAGTACATGGTACACGGCGCAAAAAAAAATCTGTCAAAATGCTTTTGCTTGTACGAGCATCACATTACTATGCATTACATTAATGTATACGTTTGTATTTGCTGTGTTAAAACTGAACAATGTTGAGAGTTATTATGGAAAGCCTTGAATAAATGTTTAATTGATAATATTTTTAATTTTTAATAAAGTTTGACTTATCCAAGTTTTGTGTTGCGTAATGCGCCTTATAATCCAGAAAATACGGTACCTCATATGTGTCTGTAACGGTGTTGAAAACGGGAAGTGACTTCATTTTTTTATTTTGTTGTTTGACAGCCTTTTTTGTAACTCTGTAAACCGTACTCAGTTGTGCCCGCCCACTTTTCAATAGAACGGGCTCTGATTGGTTGAACCACAGGTCATTTCCAAGGCGACCTGGGATCAGATTCTGCCACAAAATGGCACAATTGTCATCAGCAGTTGGCTCAAGGGCTCAGGGGTAGTTTTATCTCGACTCTGATTGGTTAGTTTGAAATTGATCTTTAAAGGTCCCAAAACTTTATCCCATTAACTGACACAGTAAGAAATAAAGGCTGAAAAATAGTTTCATTAAAATGCCTGGAACATTTAATTTCAATTCTCAGTCTCATGTTATGTTATTGTCTGAACAGCAGAATTATGCAAATCAATTGTCACCTTCTTCACTATTTTCAAACATGAATAATCAATATGGACGTTATAAAGTGAGGGGAAGATGAAAAACAGCCAGAAATGAGTTTTACAGACGCACTTTGATCACAAAATGTCTGTTAAAAGGATTTTCAAACGCGTTCAGTTAAAAACATTTTAACATCCATCAGGTCGATCAGTGACGTGTGTTATGATAAATTTAAAACCATAACATCGACTGTGTATTTGACTTCATGTGGAAGGGATGAAGACTGTTTTCTGATCATTTTTCTGGCTTTTTACACATATTTGTTTCTTTCGTTGCATGTTTTTCTTTATTTTGATGATCATTTTTTCCTTACCTTGTTTTAAGACCGTGTATTCTGTAATTTTTTTCATTCTCTCAATTATTGTGAATTTTTATGCATTTTGTTGATTATTTTGTGCCTCTTTTTAGCCATGTTGTTAGTTAATATGAGGATTTGTTTTGTTCATTTTGTGGATTGTTTTGATTTTTTTTTCCTGCGTTTGTTTTTGTTAATTTTCTTGACTTCGGTCATTTTATTAAATTGTTTGTTTGTGCACTATTTTGCTGATTTGTCAAAATTTGTTCATTTTTTTGGCTCGTTCTGTTCATTTGCATCTTACATTTTCTGATTTAATGTTTTGCTCATTTTTGTGACTTTTTTATTAATTTTGTAGAGCATTTTTCAATTTTGTGTCATTTTCCAGTATTTTTAATAAGTGCAGTGAAGTTAATGGGCCTTTTTCCGATTATTTTGTTGATCCTATTGATTATTTTGTAAATTTTCTTCATGTTATGAGTTGGCTTTGTTCATTGTTTAGATTTTTTGTGGCTTGTTTTGTTCCTTGTGGGTCATTTTGTGACATCCATTGTCTATTTTTTTTGTACATTTTGCTCATTAATACATCCCTTTCTTTATTAATTTGCTCACTTTGATGATTACTCTTTAAAGTTTGTTAATTTTTGCTAATTTTTTTTTTTTGCTTTTCCCTTTGCTCATTTATTGTCCTTTTATTAAAAATACGGTTTCTCATTTTGTTGATTCAATGCTTATTTTCTACATTTTTATTGAATATTGTGAAACCCAGCATTATACCTTTTTATTATATTTTACATTAAAAAAGAAAAATATATAAACATGTTTTATGATATATATATATGGCGGTGCAAAGGTATGGAGACATTATGGACGTGTATAATACATTTTTTCCAGACTTTGGTCCAATGGAGAAACTGAACGGCTGGTTTAAGTCATTAAGTATCAAAGCTGCAAAATGTCCAAGAAGAAAACTGAGAACTGATTGTATCTGTTTCCCGTCACAGCGTGTCATTGTAATCTTCACGCCCGCCGCTGTCGCTTCAACATGGAGCTGTACAAGCTGTCGGGTCGTCGGAGCGGCGGCGTCTGCCTCAACTGTCGCCACAACACAGCGGGACGCCACTGCCACTACTGCAAAGAGGGATACTACCGAGACATGACCAAGTCCATCTCCCACCGCAGAGCCTGCAAAGGTAACACGGCACGTGGACGGTTTAGTGAAGGTTATCAGCTGTAACTACGAAACAGGAAGCGGAGACAGGAAGCCCCGACCTTTGGGTTGTAGCGTGGAGATGCTGTGGAGCAGGCGGTTCTCAAACACCGCCGCAAACACCAGCCTCTTCAGCAGGTTGAAAAACAACAGGGCTAATTTTCCTCCAACAAGGATGTTATGTTTTTTTTCCCGTTTGTCGGATTGTTAACAGGACAGATCAAAAAGTCATCAACAGATTTGGCTGAAATTTTCAGGATAGGTTGGAAATGGCATAAGGACCAATCAGTTAGATTTGGAAACAATCCGGATCTGGATCGAGGAAATTTTTGAAGGATTCTTTATCATTGTAAGACACGGCCAATTTCAGCATTTTTGCATGTAGCTCTATAAAGTATGTCCAGAATGCATGTCAAAAAGAACACGGGGTACTGTCACAGTAGGCTCAACAATATCTCCATCCTGGAAATATCCTTGATCCTACAATGCAGAAGAGTTAGGCAACTGCAGCGAACACCAAACTCTGCTGGATTAGTTTAGTGCCAATGGATTTTTTTGTATCTTCAGTTCGTACGGCGCCAGATCCAGATGAAAATCTCCCTTTTGGAAACATGGATTTTTTGTGAATAATTATTCCATGTGATTCCAAATGCAATGAGTATGTTTTCATGGTCAAAGAATCCAATGTAGATAAAATAAATGCAGGCCTATTATTGTCGGGGGTAAACCACATTATGGGGGAAAATGATAGTTATATTATGGAGATGAGACAAGTCCATCCTTGACATTTGTTTTATATGAGAACTGAGGGATAAATCCTGGTCCATGATCAGGTTCCTCACAGCTACACTGGATTCCACTGAAATGTTGTCTAGATTAAGGTTGTCATTAGGGCGTGTACTCCTTCGATTCCTTGGGCCTGTTGCAATAACTTGAGATTCCTCTGCGTTCAGAAGGAGACAGACGTCGTCCAGGCCTTTGTCTTTAAGATGAGCATGGAGATTTGTTTTTAATTCATCAGGTTTCATGGAGATTTACAGACATGTACGATCAGGGAAACAACAAAAACCTATACCATGTTTCCTTATAATATCACCTAGTAGCAGCATGTGCAGTGTAACAACTATTGGTCCTAACACTGAGCCCTGTGGAACGCCGTGACTAACGCCATCATTAATATGTATAAATTGAGATCTTTCTGTAAAGTATTATTTAAAACAGCCTAATGCAGTCTCAATAGAGTGTTCTGATCTACACACCACGTTGATGGTGAGAAACACAGCATTAAGACTCAGAAATACATGGTGTTGTATTTGTGCCTCTTTTTGAAGGACTGAACTTAGAGATTTGCGAGGAGAAATCTTGAGAAAATCAAACTTGAGCATACGAAGATCTTATGAAATTTTGTGATCGTTTTGACTCTCAGCTACACAGACATTTGTCAGCAGATCTGAAAGACTAAACCTCTCCTCACATGCTCCTCGAGAATCTTTAAAATAATCTCTTCACGTCAGCTGTTAAAATCACATTTGGGCAAACCTTCTCCAGTGGTTTTTCTTTATTTTATTGTTTTCAAAATTGCACATTAATACTGAAATGTTCTCTCCGGGTTCTCCGGCTTCCTCCCAAAAACATGTACTAGGTTAATTGACTACTCTAAATTGTCCATAGTTGTGAATGCAAATGATTGTCTGTCTGTATAGTCATAAGGTCTCAGCCTCAAATTGTGTGAAGCGCCTAGAGATAATCAGTGATTATGATTGGCACTATACAAATTGAATTGAAGCATGTGTGGAATTATGTGGTAAATAAAAGTATTAAACAACCCAGAACATGATTTATATTTTGGATTATCAAAGTGGCCATATTTTGCTTTGCTGACATGTTTGCACCAAGGAGCAACGACCGGGGCCTGTTCAATGAGGCCAAAGCGGAAGTAGTTTAAGTTAAGATCGATTCCACCGCTGGGGAATCAATCGTCCGGCTCCAAGAAGCTTTTTTCCCATAGACACATGTGATTCTATCTGAAAATACTAAGTGAAAAAATTTTTTCATGGGTCATCATGGTCTCAAATGTTTTTTTTGGATCCTCTAATAAGTAACGTGATGGTCCATCTTTAACTTTTTGCTTCGTTATTAAGATATTATGGCAAATAATCAGACAAATGACTGCCGTGCTGGGGTTTGACTGACATGTTGCTATAGCAGCAGCTCGCTGTAGCGAAGTCAGATCGATTCACAGTGATATGACTTTGTTTGACACTGTGTGGTGAAGTTTTACCACATCAGTAAGATAATATAAGCTAATATTAGCTCTCCCACGATTCCACCAACACAAACACTTCATAAGCCCTGCCGCTGTTCCTCCAAATATGGTTACATCCTGTTTTTGGCTCCAAGATACCGTCCAGGAAGTGACAACTCGAGCCCTTCAGAAACTAATGAGTGATGTCACGGTCACTTTGTCTATAATACGTACAGTCTAAATCAGATTCAGGATGGTTTTCAATTCAGAGATGTGTCTTATATCCGTTGTCTTCTGCAGAGGAAGGGTGGGCACTGAGTCAACAGGTTTATTAGTGCCACTAAAACTACTGTACAAATCCATGTTATGGCTAGAAACACTCAAGAAAAGAAAAAAAGACATGTTTAAGAAAGGGTCAGAAAAATATCAAAAACTAAATGTGCTGAAAGTTGCTGTCAATTGATGATTTCTGAGGCTGGTATTTCTGGTAAACTTCCCCCCTGCAGCAGACGTAGCTCTTGTTCTTCCTTCCTCATGAAGGACAGTCTCAGTTGACCTGCATTTCTTTAAGTAATGATGTCTTTTCTCTTTGCTTCACTGTTTCTTGCTATAAAATGGATTTGTACAGTAGTTGTAGCGGCACTAACAGGGCTATTGACCCATCTTTTCTCTGCATAAGACAACAGATGGTCACGGTCAGTAAGAAGGTAAGAAGTGGCACAAATTAACTCAGAATTAATTTGAAAAGCGTACAGGGTGACTACCGAGTGAATCTGATGAGAGAATGCACAGCTGTCATCAAAGCTACATGTGGCTACTTCGGACAATCTAAAATAGAAAAAATGTTCCGGATTGTCTGGCACATTTTTGTTGGCTACGTAATTCCATATGTGTTGTTCATACTTTGAATGTCTTCAGTACAAAGGTAGAGAGAGAAGTTCTGGCGAGAAGTTGCCAATTTTGCATTCCACATCAGCTTTAATTTCAATACGCTGTCGTTTCCTCTTGTGTGAAACTAAAGAATAGGCTTTAGCTAATCCTTTCCTCACTCCATTCACCGTTGCTTTTTTCTCCAGGTAGTGAAGGAATTCTTCCAGAACCTTGCAGAATAGCGCCCACCTGTCCCGGTGTGAGTGAAGTGACCCGTTCAGCTCTTTAGTTATTTGGGGTCTTGACAAGACAAACATAACAAACAGAACGGAGGTGTGAGCTGATTCACGGAGCAGAGCAGTGGAAACAACTCGCCCCTATTCATTCTTACGACACGCACACACATGTGCATATCAGCACAAGAAAAACACACAGACACAGGTGTGAGCACATACGTCAGGTTTGGGACCAGGCTGCTGAGGATTAATGTGTGGGGAGACAAAAGCCCGGCTCCTTCTGTGCTGGAGCACCTCAGGGAGAAAAGACAGGCACCGGAGGCCCTGAGCAAACAAGCTGCTGTCAATCACTCACTCTGTCTGAACGCTCGCAAGCAAAACCCCTCGGAGACGCGTGAAAAACACTTCAGCGTGAGCAGGAAGGGCCTGGTTTGAATGTTATTAGAGGTTTAGAAGTGGAATCAAACACTAATACTGGATGCCGTTGTGCGTTTACATCACAATCTGTCATTCCACACTCGACACAGATGAAGGCCCGAGGTTCGTATTGTGGTCTGAATTCACCGCTGAGCTGTGATTGGCTGGTGTTTCCGCCAGTGCCCTCTTCTCTTGGTTCACCGCTGGCTGGTTAAAAGCTGCACCAGCAACATGATATTTCCGACTGGATGCCACAGTGGGACTCTCTGCAACACTCACTCACTCTGACTCACATGAAATACAAGCGATGGGACAAAGAGAGGCTGTGAAAACCTGCTGAGTCTGCATTTTGCAAACTTAGGGCTGGGACAATAGATGGAGTAATTGTGACGTATTGGTTTCTGAACGGTAGCTTTGAGACCAATTGGGTGGACACCATTTTGGACCCAAATTCAGAACGTGACCATATTTGGACAAATGGGGGGCGGAGTGCAGTGATGGTTAAACCAGTGCGCGATGATCAGGGCTGTACATTGAGGTCGTTATGGCGGTGGCTCCTTAGGTAGAGTAGCTAGGTCGTTCATGAACCAGAAGGTTGGTGGTGCGTTTCATTTCTTCACTTGTTGAGTAATGTGAGCTCAAATGAACCAGCACTTTCCTCTGGCCACGTCGTGGTTGGAAGAGGCTCACGCATGCAGACGCGACGTGGGCCTGATGTATATACCTGTTAATTCTCATAGTCAAATGGAGTATTTTATGGGTCAAAGAACTGACTGAAGGGCAGGAGAGAATGTCTTATTTAATGATGATGGAGACAGAATATCATCTCACTGATGAGTATTAAAGGGAATGACAGAACTCTGGTTGGCTTGTTGTACTGTATATTATGCAAAAAACACTCACAGATAATTAAGCAGATAAAATCCACCTGTTTAGATGATGCACCAGGCACATGGCATGTCGTCACCTTGATAAGATAATGAGCTCGACTTGGCAGTACCCCCTAATGCCCTTTAGCTTTGTGCTTTAAACATCCAAACTCGGGCCCTAAACATCAGACTGGCCATATAAACAATGTTTGATTGTTGTAAGATATAAAAAACCCACACAATTACAGAATGTTCTTACTATTATGTTTCCATGTCTTAGGTTAAAAATTACACATGCTCCAAAAATGAATGTTGTAAAACAACCAGGGTCAGACAAGGGTTAGTTTCAACCCTTCTTTTGTCAATTCAAACCAAGCCAGTCGACCCTGGTCCGTCCCAGGTCATGGCAGGACCCAAGAAAGACACATACTAATGAACTTAGGGGCTACAAATAGGGCGGCGCACAACATTTCATCTTCAGGGACCAACAACAACACGTTACATCATGGACGTTTCTTCTCTGAACTGTTCGGCTGAGCTGGAGGAGAGCTGCACATGATTGGTGAGCGCTATCCGTCCAAAAATCCTGTGACATGGCTCGTTGTACGTTGTCACCCAACATCTTTTGTTGTGGTTATGGATCTTTGTGATCTTTCAGTGCCTTCAGTTTATTGGTAATCTGATTTTGGAACCTGTGGATGCGGAGCTGCTGGATCTCATAATCTTGCCAGAGGTTCATACTTTTTGGTCAAAATTCACCACTAGTGTATTTGAAAACTGTCCTGTTGACATGTACCTTTTGTTTACAAGCTGTAGTTACATTACTGCAGCATGTCCTCGTTCCTACAGGCCGGCGTACACTGTGTGATTTTAGAAATATGTGAACAGGAAGGTATAGTACACTGTACGACTGAGCTCAGACACCCTAATTAATCAATACGATGTTTTTCCACCTTTGTTTGTTTTCTCTGTTTCCTTTGGACCGACACCTGGTGCAAAGGCAGGCACACACAGATACAGGGCTCTAATTATACTACATTTATATGCCTACCCTGTCCATCTGTGTGGAAATGTTTAAACTTTTAGCCAAATATAACTTATTGGCTCCAGTATGTGATATTTTGGTGCTTTCTTCTTGATTTCACTCACTGTTTCCTGCTGCTGTTGCGGCACAGAAACAGAGAAAACACATAGTGATCAATTGGAAATCAAACATGTTTGTATGATTTTACTCTCTGACCATTCGGGCGAGTCATAAGAAAGTGGTTGGTGTGAGGCACGATCTCTGGCTGCAGCGACACGCGAATGCTGAGGATGCACGTGGCTGCAGATTGGGTCTGAAATTGCACCGTGTATTGTGGCCTCAACCAATGCAGTTCGTTTGTCCTGCCTTGGCCTGACCAGCTGTTAGCATAGCCGGGTTGCTGCCACAGTCACACCACAATCGACCCTGGTCTGACCCAGGTCAGACCCACCTATTGACCCGGGTCGTCAAGCAGGGTCGGCCAACCCGCGTTAACCCTTCCAACCCTTTCATTATCCCAGGTTGAAAGGTTGTTAAAGGTCTCTGAAACAAAAATTATAGATTAATCAGACTTTTAGAGCTTTTTGGTTCAAACTTTTTTAAGGGTTTTGAAGGCATTCTGTAAATACTGTAAATACTGTAAAGGGTAAGGGTTACATTTACATCAACACAATAAGCTCAGCTTTTGTTTTTATGTGTGAATTGATTCTCAGTTCATATCTTTTTTGCACCGTGAGGAAACAGCACATTTATCTCTCGGGTCCTGCGTTTCCTTCTGATCGGTCAGACATAGATCACTGAATTCTGCGGTTGATTTACTCCATGTGGCAGCGCTGTATTGAACCTAAGCTTGATGAATCATCTGCACTTAAACATGACTAATGGTCCTTCGCAGCATTGTTTCACACTGCCAGCCTAAACATTTTCACAAGCTATATTTGGGGAGTAGTGAAGTTCAAGGGGCGGAGCTGGGATCATCTCGGTTTCCCAACATCCATAGATCTCCGTGGATACTTTCCAAACAGCTGGATCTGTAACCCGAAGCCCCCGCCCCCTCC
>JAQQAE010018543.1:0-11170 GCA_029823295.1 Pseudamia nigra
CACACACACACACACACACACACACACACACACACACACACACACACACACCTCTAGTTCTCTGTTCTCTGTCTGTCTTTACACACATTTCCTCCTACATAAGTGTTTCCCAAACTTTTTCAGTTCAAAACCCAAAAGATAAATGTGCCGACACCTTAAAACCAAAACTGAGAAAAATGTATTTGTTATGGACTTTTTTCTAGACATTAATCCACATAAGACAACATTTTAAATGTATTTTACCCTTTTCATGTAAACAAGAGCAACATGTATTTAGTTTAGTTTGTTTATTTTCACAATGTTAAGTCAAATGAAAAGGATAAAATAATCCACTAAAAATTAACAGAAAGAATGAAATAATAATAAATGGACAAAAGTGAAAAAAAATAGTCAAAAACATACAATCAATAACAACGAAATGAAAGAAAACAAAGTACAGAATAATCAAGGACATTCATGAGCAAACAATGAATAAAATCAGGATTAAAAATGCCTAATCAATAAAAAATAAAGGAAGGATAAAATAATGGACAGAATGATCAAAATGATAATTGATAAAATGAACAAAATAATTAAGAAACTGAACAAGAAAAACAGAAATATGAACAAAACTCTGAAAAGAATCAATAAAAATAATAACACGTTTTTTTATAAGTAACAATGAACAAAAAATCAGTCACAAAATGACCACAAAAAACACAAAATTTTAATGATGCATAAAATAATAAAAAACAATAAAAATAAAATAGAGCAAACATGAAGAAAATAACAAATATAGAAAAGGACCAGAAACATGGACAAAAATGTGACTAAAATGAACAAGGTGATCAAGAAAAATAAAAATTAAACAATGAACTCAACAATCAAAATAACAATCAATAAAAAATGAACAAAAAATTCCACATAAAAGAACAAAAATGAACAAAAATAATCAAGAACATGACAAAAGTGAATAAAAATAATTTAAGAAGGAACAAAAATTAAGAGAAATTAACAAAAGAAACCAAAAATAAGTTAATGAATGAATAAAATAATTAAAATGAGCAAGAAATCAAGAAAACAAATCAACAAAGCTCCGCCCCTCCTTTTGGGCCCCGGCCCCTCTTTTTGGGCCCCGGCGCCTCCTTTTGGGCCCCGGCCCCTCCTTTTGGGCCCCGGCCCCTCCTTTTGGGCCCCGGCGCCTCCCTTTGGGCCCCGGCCCCTCCTTTTGGGCCCCGGCCCCTCCTATTGGGCCCCGGCCCCTCCTTTTGGGCCCCGGGCCCTCCTTTTGGGCCCCGGCCCCTCCTCATGCGCTCCCTCTCCTCACCTGTCTGGAGAGCCGTGCTACGAAGCAGCCGTTGGTGAGCTGTGACGGCTGCAGTCGGTAAAACTTCGAGTCTGCCGCGTCTCCAGACTCGGACTCGTCTGGAAAAATGGGCCCGTTCACCCTGAGAGCAGAACGACAGCAGGTGAGAGCGCAGAGAGGTGATAAAATGTGCAATGTAGCAGTTTAGCGTAAATTCATCACTGACACATTAATGCAACAATGAATGGGAGCAGCACACACAGGAAATGACATCAGAAAATTACACTCAGGCTCCATAAATAATGTTGACAGCCCTGTACATGCATTTACTTTTTATAAATCTACCTCTGGTGTCACCGCTTGTACTTTACAGTGATTTCAGGAAAGTAGAAGAAATTTGCAACTTAAGTAATAAATAGAGCAATGACTAGTAGCTAGTAGCCGATATTGTGTGGCGGACTGATATAGATGATTAAATAGGTGACCTGCCAATCAACACGACTGACAGCCTCACAGTTGTGATGAAGTGTTCATGCCAGGGGACTCATGGAAAGCTAATATTAGCTGCTAGCTCACTGACGTGGTAAAACTTAACCACGCAATGTCAATGTGAAGAAAATCAGCTTCACTTTTGTAAATTAACAAACAGATCATACACGGACTCAGATTCTCATTTTCTCATTGCAAGAAGGAGGGTGTGACTGGGATGCAGCACATCTCACGAAGCTTCCCCTCCTCAAGCATGTGTTATTATAAAATCACACACGCGAAACGTCCAATCACATTTAACATACGTTCATTATGCAGTCATTACGCACAAGCATTAACTCCTCATCTTTGTTTATCAAGTGTGAGCAGAGCAAAAGGGCATTCACATCCCCGTGAAAGCATAACAATTCATGTCAACACACAAGTGTCAGTCTCTTTCTCTGGGCAAACAGAATATAATTATCTCTTCAATGAGAAAATTAATATATTCTACAGATTCTACTCTATAGAAGTATTTCTTTGATAACTCTTATCTACATATTTTTGTGACAGTCAAACAAGGTCATATTACGGTGTTGTTAGTGTAAACACTTACCCACAGCTGCACTTGAGTTTATCTCAGGTAAAACTATGTCCATATTTAATAAATAGAAGATACGAAGGTCCGAATGGGTCTGACTTCTACTATACCGACATGTCAATCAAACCCCAGCACGGCAGCGATTTGTGGGATTATTTGCAGTACTATCTAAATAACGGAGCAAAAAGTTAAAGATGGACCACCACGTTGCTTATTAGAAGATCCAAATAAAGTGTTTGCAACCACGATGACCCATGAAAAAAAATGATCTGCTTAGTAATTTCAGATAGAAGTCCAATGTATCTCTATGGACAAAAAGTTTCTTGGAGCTGGACGAATCGTCCCCCAGTGGCCAAGCGGTGGTATTACAACTTAATGGCGGTCATTTTGACCCGAGAACAACAGGAGGGTTAGATGGTTTTTGTATCCCGGGGGATAGAAACATCTCACAGTCCGTGGGGGGGAGGGCCGTAAAGTTTAAACTTTACATCATAATAAGCACTTAAATGGAGACTAGTGAGTTTCTCAGGTCATGTGATTTCATGCCATCATTCAGTTGTATGTTGATGTACTGTCCACAGTGGCTGCCTACTGTAGATGGACAAAGACACTGATTGAGAAATAAAAGTTGTTGGTTTTCATGTTTATTATCTTTTGCGGGTGTTATAGTCAAAATGTATTGTTTTTTAAGGATGAATTTTTACATTCATGTTGAAATATACTGAATTTTAATTCCACGGCTTTGATAATCAGACACTGAATGTTTGTATCCTGGAAGATACGTTGTCCACATAGGGGTATAAAACAGAAAAAATAACCAAAAAACCCCAAGCATATTCCTGTTTTAAGACATATACTGTATTCCACAATTAATCAATAAGTAAAGGTGTGAAATATGAATTACTATTTTTCTTACTCTTAAATGCATGTTCTAGATTAATTCAACAGTGTACACATGTAGTCAGAGATGTTATGGCAGCACTTTGAACAGCTAAATGTACAGAGATGTGCAGACTGTGGTCAGAGCTTGATCCAAAGGACAGAAATTAGTGATGAACATGAGTTTTATATAGATGGAAAGAGTAAGGACTGAACCAGCTGATGATTATTTTTTTTAAATACGTAGACTGGTTTTCAGTGTTTAAAGCATATAGAACTAACATTATTTGAGTTTTTTTCTATGATTTAAAATGTGTGCATGCATAATATGAAATTAATTCACTAATGAATAGATTATAACGTGTTTTCAAAGCTGAAAAAGGAATTATTTGCAAAGTGGTATAAAGTTACTTTTATACCCTAAATGGTCAATGTATCTTGGGGGATACAAACACCAAAACAGAAAGTCAGTCAAATTTTGAAAAAAAAATCATGAATTTGTGTTATTTTAACCTAAATACATTAGAAAATAACCATGAATTAATTATCCAACATATTTATATGTGCTTGAGCATTAAAGGGTTATTCAAAGATTACAGAGTATACACATTCTACCCTCCATGATATGCTGCACCGGATACCCAGTCATATGCTGCATGGACATAAGGTTTATTTCTGATTTCCAAATCTGTCCAGAGCTCAAAGACCTACGATATAAAACTATAGAGGTATTTCCTTTATTTTCATTAAAAAACACTATAATGGGAACAATGAGGCCATCTCATATTATTCAAGACACTAATCTACAAAACCGACATCCTGAAGAACCATTGTAATATCTAGAGATTTTCTATAATGCACTTTATGCATTATGGAAAGGCTAAGCCCCCCCCCCCCCTTTCCAGGTTATGGGTCCCAACTTGGGAAAAAAGTATAATTATTTGTTCCCATTTGAATTAAACCATCACTTACGCATATGATATTTAACACTTTAAACGACAATTTTACAAGTCAAGAAAGTCACAGTTTGTCATAAAAATAGCAAAATATTGTAGCCATAGGGGTAAAATCACTACACATCTGTCCATGTTGAGCTGAAGAGGCTCTTCAGCAGCTCTGAACAGACTGTGTAGGTACGCAGTTATGGTGACATCACGTTCATGGCTTGATGTTTATAGTCTGTGTAATTATATATTTTCACGGTCTTATATCTCAGCAGTTTTACAAAGAAGCTGGCACGTTCTTGACATGAAGAAGTATCTTTTAAATTGACAAGCATCATATCTGTAAATGTTGGCAGCAACACCTCACAGTGAAATCAGACTGTGTGAGAGACCCTCAGAAAACCAGGGGAAAATCACATGAAAACACTTTATTGTGTCGCTATCCGTAGAGACTTCTTTAACCTGTATGAACCAAACAGACAGTAATGCAGAACCGTAAGCAAAGTGTTTTCTGTGACTGTAATGTAAGTGACCACAGGTCCACTGTGTGCACCGCTGCACAATGTCCCACTTACAGCCTGAGGACAAAAACATTTATGAACGCTGCACAGCCTGCTATTAGTGCTCTTCTACATCTACATACAGTATGGGCCGGTAGAGGCAGGGTAAGAGCTCTCAGTAGACAAAACGGTGTCTGCAGCCTGTTCAGGCTAAATAAGATTGGCTATGACCTCGGTTCTCCTCTGAATTCTCAGTGCAGAGCTATATTTAGTGACTGAGGTGCCATATGAATGTGTAGCAGGTGTACATTTGCACTTTTTCATCCTGATGAACTGCTGTCCCCACAGAGGCGGCAGATGCTCCTTTATACTGTAACCTTTCACTTTATTTCCTCGCACACATTCATCTGCTGAGAGAAACACAGAAAAACACGTCCACAGTGTGTGTGGGTTACGAGATGCACTCGGACTAGATAAAAAGTATTGACTCAGTATCTTTCACAGTTCAGCCAGAATTTGGTACATCTCACTTCTAAACTTTATTTACAGATGCTACATTAACCATTTCAGATTTACTTACATTTAGTTCATATGGATGGTAAACGGTTACCTCTCCCACACTTAGGGTTTTGACCAAAACGGGCACAGGGAACCATTTATTTATCATATTCTGCATTTTCATCTATTGTACTGATTCGTTTTGTAATTAATCTATTCATTTTTGTTGATTACTTTCTTCAGTTTTCAGTTATTATTGTTCATTTTCTAGCATCATTTCATTATTTTCTTCATTTTGTTTATATTTTATTCACTTTTTTGTTCATTTTTATGATGATTTTTTTGTGATTATTTTTTCAATATCAGTGTTTTTCTTGTTTTTGTTCATTTATGTAAATTCCTATAATTAATTTAATCATTCTCTTGAATATTTTCTTCATTTTTGGTCCATGTTGTTTATTTCTTGATTATTTTGTTGTTGATTTGAGTTAATCAAATCAAAATGACCAAATTAAGTTCATTCTTCATTCTTATATTTGTTTTGTGTTTAATAAGACAAAAATGCTACAACATGTCTGTCCTATTTCAGTATAATATGTACATACAGTGCTTAACAGATGTATTAGACCACGTGTCCTATTTGGGTCAAAGGCCATATGCTTTCATGCAGACTCTCTCTCCTTTTCTCTCAGTTCTTAATGTTTTTGAACAAGAGTGAGGAATTTCAAACTGAATTCATGCATTTATTTCAAATACACTTCTCTAAGAACTAAATAAGTGTAACATTCAACCACTAAGACTAATGTTTTTGTTCAGGAATGTACATAAAAAACTGTAATAACTGCATCTTAATTAAAAATAATACTGTACTTTACCATTTTTTTTGCTTTTTTGTGAAACAGTAAATTTGAAAATTCATGAATAATAACAATAATTACATTTTAGCATTAAAATATTATTTAAATTAATTAATTGCCAACCATTGACAAGATTTTCCATCTATCTGTGTTTTTGTGTGCATCTTATGAAATTATATAGTGGTCTAAGGTGAAAAAACAAGCAAGAAGAAGAACTGACAGAGACTGAAAGGAGGAGATGCGATGTGTATACTATGGCCAAAAAGGTGTTTTTCTCAGTTTTTGTTTGAAATTCAGGTTTTTTATGAAAATGACCAATGTATGATGAGCTACTGCTGCCCCAGTATTCAAATGTGGATATAAAAACAACGATTAAAGCTAGAATAAAATGTTTATCTGTAATTGAGGGGTGATATATTCACTGTGTCTCTACTCAAATGGAGCATTTTCTATGAGTCTTGAAAGAGGAGTAAAAATCATCAAAAATACTGGCAGTGACTGGCAACGTTTTCATAAAAATTCTGGCAGGGAGAGAGTTAAAGAGGTTGGAAACACCTTGGCTGTCTGCTCTGTGTGTTCAGTCAGTCTTCAAGAACGTTTTCAAGTTCGGGCCACCTGCTTTTCATACCTCTGAAAGATTTTGTCGTCTTTTTGCATCCAGTCAGTTTTTCACCCTGCCGTCTCCAACGTCTCACCATGGATTCGTTGATGCCAAGCTTACATTGCTGCGGCTCTATTTCCTTCTTCGACAGCCAGGTCGATTGCTTTTAACCTGAAAGCTGTATCATATGCATGTCTTCGTGTGTTTTCCATGACGTGCAAATTGACTGATCTGAAGAACTCCGTGCGCATGTGTTTGATTCACTGTAATTCGAGCAGTTCCATTGGTCCTCTGTGACCTACGACCGCTAATTTCATTGGTCTGTATTTGCAGCTTGAAGCTCCTTATCCAGGAAAAAGTCATAGATTGGCCACAGCAGCTTTTAATGGTTCAAACCTGAGGAAAAAAGTATCGGCTAATACCCTGAATTTTATGGTATTGATATTGTTCATTTAGGGCAGCTGTGGCATAAACCTTGCACTTGATGGTGGTCTAATAAAGCTGCTAAGCACGCTATGTTGGGTCATAATGAATGTTTCTGTGTGGGATCCAAACCATAGACTGAATAAAGAATATGGACAAATCCTCCATGATGTCACCCGTAGGTTTCTGAACATCCATTTTTGGCATCATTGCTTATCACTGTGATCCAAAATGGACTTAAAAGTAGAATGAGAACAGTTGGGGTGGACTGAAGGAAATGATGAAGACCTCTGACTGGGACCCACTTCAATCAAAGTGTCTGTGCCCTTATTTATGCACAAATACAATGGCCTGGATCATCTAACCCTCTACACTGTTCACAGACATGGAAATAAACTGTAAGCCCCAACCTGTTGTTTGTACCAGGCTGTAAACATGTTTATTTCTGCCCTAAATGTGGAAATTTTAACACAGGGCTCATGCTTGGATTCAGCGGCAATTTACTATTAATCCGACACTGAGGTTGCTGCTTGTTGGGAAGCACCACATTTCTCTTCTGTGTCTCGAGCTAAAAAAGTCTGGAAACACACAGGAAAGTCAGTCGCTGGTTTCTTTTGATTAAAATATCTCTGGTTTCTGCCTGCAGTGGAACCAGCTCAGGTTCTCCACTACCCTCACTACCCTGCGGACAAGTAATGAAAAGCCTGCCATAACTAAATGCTTTATGACGGGAAAATAAATGCGCTAGGAGACAGCAGGTGTATGTATTTGTGTGAGTAGGCATGTATTTCTTACATTATAGGGGCATAAATCTTTAATGGTCACTTGGCTTCATTATGGAACAAAATTAAAGTCACTATAACGTAAATAATTAAACCTGAAGGTTAAGGCTGGGTTTAAGTCGACGGCGATGTGAATCTTAAAGTCAGGTTTAGGGTTAGGGATGTTGTGATTAAAGTTACATTTCGGTGAAGTGTGTGTGTGTGTGTGTGTATTTACCTGAAGGGAAGCAGTTTGTGGTGAGTGTGTGTTTTCTCCAACACTCTTTTCACCAGCTGCTCGTTTTCCTCAGGATACACTGAGCGCGTGCAGTAGACCACCGTCTGGACCTTTGGGACTGAGTGGCCACAGGAAGACAGAATACACAGTGTAGAAAAAGAAAACACATTTACTGTGGTAATACTGCTGGTAACGTCTCAGCAGGTGTTCTGGGCTGTAGAAAAACTCACTAAATAAATTATAACATATATTATAACACAGTCACAGATGTGGGTTTGTGCATATCCATTTTTTTTAAAACTAAACTCTAAACTTTCACATTTTCATAGATTAACAACAAAACCACTGACGAGTCAAACCCACCCACGGCAGTGTTTTAATCGCATTACTCTGTTTTAATAAATCACAGTTTGTGACTGTTTCTAAAACTGTGTTGGTTTGCATTTCATATTGTTAAATATACTCCATGTGAAAATATTTGTATTTTTACAGACACTAGACATGGTTTGGAAGACCTTTTCAATGATGGTCTTAAAATAGTAAATTAACAAAGAAAGACCAAAATAATCAAGAAAATAAAAAAAATAACAAAGACGTAACATAGAAATTAGAAAATAAGCAAAAGAAATCCCCAAATAATCTACAAATTCCCCCTAAAAATGACCAAAAATAATCAATAACATACACAAAAATTGACAACATTATCCACAAATTCATTCAAAATGAACAAAAATTAATAAATTAGATGCATGTGTCTGTTTCAGGCATACACTGAGTCCTGGTGGCTCGACAGCGTCTTGTGTTTGGATGTTTCGGACTCACATGACAGAGCGTGTGCGAGGAGTCGGGCCTGCTGCGTGGTCAACGTGTGCATTTTACTCTTTGATATTGAACCATGACACAAGTCCTGCAGCAGTTCCCAGTCTGTCAACGCAAAAGGAAAATATTTAGAATGGTCCAACGTACGGGGAAAACTCAACAGAGACAGATCCTTTTCATGTTCCTCTTCTACTGGTGCTACGTCTCCTCCAAACCCACAGAGAAGAATTCGGATCTAATGACCACAAACGCATGGCAACATCGACAAAGTCTGCTTCTTTTTATTGTCTTCATCTTGTCTCTGTCTTTTATCATTACCTTATAAACATGCTGTTGGTGACAGAAAGTAGTCATTCTATGTTAATAAATTCATGTGTCATATTGTCTCTGTAAATGAAACCATCAGAGGTCATTGTGCTGTTCATTTTGTTCATTTTTTTATGCATTTCATGGTAACTTTGTTGTTGTTTTTTGTACATTTTTGTTAGTTTCAGTTCATTTTATGGAATTTTTTTTTTCATTTGTTGATTAGTTGGCTTGCTCTTGGTGGTTCTGTTGGGTTTACTCTCTGTATAATCTGCATAGTCTATTGATGCTATGCAAATAAAATTAAAAAAAAATTGAATCAGTTTAAATACTTTTTGTTCAGTTTTGTTAATTTTGTTGCACAGCATTGTGCTGTTTTATTTGTTTTGCTGCATATTTTGTTCATATTTTTCTTGTTTCCTCAATTGTTTTGTTTCATTTTTGTTCTTTTTTTCTTTTTGTTGCTTCTTGTCTTCATTTACTGTTCATTGTTTCTCATTTCCTGGATCATTTTGTTCATTATTTTTATTTGTTGATTATTTTTGTTTCTTTTGTTGAGCTATTTTGTTTGTTTTGTTATTTTTTTGTTCATTTTTGTTTGTTTTGTTGCATATTTTGTTCATTTTCTATTGGCTTTGTTGCTTTTTGTTCATTTTTGGTTTATTTTATTGCATATTTTGTTTAATTTTGTTTGTTTTGTTGTTCATTTTTTGATCATTATGCTCCTTTACTAATCTATTTCATCAGTTTTGTTGAGTTTTGTTGTGTATTTTATTCATATTTCTTAATATTATTTATTTATTTATATTTTATTTATTTATTTATTTATGTTTATTTATTATTTCTATTTATTTATTTTTAAAATGTATTTATTTTTTGTTTCTATTGGATATTTTGTTTCTTTTTAGTTCACTTAATTTAGTTGAGTTCCACAGTTTATTTATTTATCATTTTTTTGCTCATTGTATTTATTTTCTTCACTTTTTTGTTCAACTTTGTTCACTTTGTTGCTGGAATCGTTCCTTTGTAGTTTGTTTCGGTTCATTTTGTGGATTCTTTGTTCAGCGCATGCAGAAAAAATACCAAATGCTGCATTAACAATATGCCAGAGTGATGCACGAGGGCACTGGGACACAAAGGCATGTGTGAGATGTTCTGAAAACCTCTGTGCTGTTTCTTGATCTTTTATTTTGTCTTTTCATGATTTAATTCCTTTTTCTTGACGTTACCTCCGTGTTCGCTGTCCATGGTGCTGACGGGGTCGTTGAGGGCGGAGGACGAACATTGAGGCAGAACCAGGACGACCTTTAAACGGTTCACGGCGGTGTTCCACTCGTTCAGCCCACTGAATGGATCGGACACTATCCGAAAATCTGTGAACAAGAGCGCGGACATAAAAACCTCCATATGAGGACTCATTTAAATTCCAAAACGGATCATAGAGCCACTTTTTAAAACTGGATTTCCCATTTGTTTATCGTTTTTTGTTTGCTTTGTTTATTACTTTGTTAACTGTTATTGCATTTCTTGATTGTTTTGTTCATTTTTTTTTTACATTGCTGATAATTTGTAAACTACTTTGTTATTTTTTGTTCGTTTTCCTGATTATGTTGTTCATTTGTGGTTGATTTTTTGGCTTTTTTTTCCTTTCTTGCTTAGTTAATACATTCTGTGAATTTTTGTGTTCATTTTTTGGATTTATTTGGATTTTTCTATATTTTCTTGATTTTGTAGATACAGTAGTACCTCGGACAAAGAACTCTTCTGACAACGAGAAATTCGGATACCGAGGAAAAAATTGGCAAAAAAATCTAAAAACATAAAGAGGAATTATTCGGACAACGACCGAAGATTGATGTGTCTATGCCCGGGTCACGTCTGCGTCACTTCTGGGTCTCATCCTTGAATGACCTGGAAGTGACATTCTCAGCGAATGTAAACATTGTGGTCCTTCTGATCGTGTGTCCAGGTCCTGCAGCTGAGTGTAAAT
>JAQQAE010018544.1:0-11169 GCA_029823295.1 Pseudamia nigra
CGAGGATTAAGGGATAGAAAATGGCTTGATGGATGGATGGAGCTTCTGTGTTCAGTGATGCACTCTTTGACTGAACAGGATGTCTTACCTTTATGTCTACAGTATTTTCTCCATGCAGTGTCACAGTATCATATTGGTTCACCACTTTTTTCGTTTTGCAGATGATGAAGTCCCAAAAGTCAGGAGCTATTCTATTGCCACAGGGGTTAAAATTTTTAGGCTATTTGGCACTGTGAGACACTTAAAGTTACCTTACTGTTGCAGCTCATTTTAAATTACATTTTTAATTTTAATGTCTTTAGATTAGAATAAATTTGCAAGGTATTTTCAAATTATTTTAGTCAACATTGGATTAGTGTGGTACTGTATAATATGCAGAGATAGGGTTAACATACACTCTGTTTGAAGTAGACTAAGAAAGTAATGAGATTTGTCTCCTCTTTCTGCGGTTTAAACAACAAACATTTAAGTCTGATTGGAACCAGTCTAGTTGGATCAGACCCTGCTTCTTGTGGCCATGGTTTACAAATGATGCTCACCACTTTGAAGTTGTTTATTATGTGTTTTTCATCGGAATTTGTTCACCACTAAATTCCAAAATCTAATTGTCAAAAATGCTGCTGTTATGCTTTTTGTGAAAAAGAGGACTATACTGTATGTGGAGTATAAATATGATGAATGCCATTCATTATGTTCACATTACAGCAGTGTGATAATTAGCTCTGCACTTTGTCAAAAACAGTTGAGATATAATTCAGACATCTGAGATCAGATGAATCCAGCTGTGAACTGACTGAGCTCAAAAATGGCCCGCAGTCACATTTGGGAGCAAAATTAAATGATCATTGTAATAATTAGAGGCGCGTCATGACAAGCAGCATTCCTCTGTGCTTCGACAATTTAGGTCAGAAAACATTAAAGTCAGAACTGGTTTGTTGTTTACTAAAATGACCATTTCCTCTCTCAGAAATACAGCATTACCAGGTTGTTGCTCCATGTTTCTACAGTTATATTTCTAAACTCATTTCCTTTGCACACAGAATAGCATCCTCTATAACTGTGCTTTTCCACAGACTTTTGAAATTACAGATATTTTTGTAACATTATAGACATTGCAGCTTTTAATAATGGAACTGAACAGTATTGCTATAATTGGACCAAATATTAGAGATAGTTATCACATCTCAGTTTGGACCCTTGAAAAACAATTTAGTTGACATATTCGTGTCTTTATGGAATTAATGCATATTTTTGCACTTACACGGTAAATTATTCAATTAGATGACAGCGCAGGAGAGTCATTTTAGTTTATAAGTATGTTTTTTTACATAAATATTCCTTGTCAGGCTTATCTAATCTATGGGTTATTGTTGAACATAGTCCTCTTTGTGGTCCAGACATTTCCCAGAAGCTTTCTCATCACCCAGATATTTCTTTCCAGACAAATGTTTTAAAGCAAGAGTGGTATGCCCTAATGTGGAAATAATGTAAACATGAATCTTTTTAGAAGCAAATCCTCTCTACTGCAGGTTCATCATGATGCAAATGTCAACTTTTGTTATTTTTTAACAGCAGCTATCACTGATATTTAAAGGCATCTACAACAGTACAGAACTAGGTGACTGAATAAGTGTTTTCTTTTCTTCCAGTATGACTGCCACCCTTGCCAGTGTGGGAGCTGCTAGTATTCCTAGTGCTGGACTGGTAACCATGCTGCTGATCCTGACAGCTGTGGGCCTGCCCACCCAGGACATCAGTCTGCTCATCGCTGTCGACTGGCTGCTGTGAGTCAGGTGTCTCAGGAGTGCTCAGCAAATTTACCTATTTATTAGAATGTATGTATAGAGCATGAAAGGGTTGTGAAATCAGTGACTGAAAAAGCGTAAAAACTTGAAAGAGCAAGATTAAACAAGCCCATACCAGACATTAATTTTGTTAAGGGGGTTTTACCAAAGTAGCCAGGTTTTTTTCAGTTCGTTTGCCTCCTTGTCCTTTTATTTGGTCCCATCATGCAATTGTGACATAATTCAGGCTAAATTGGTTATTTGTTAACTACTCTTTATACAGTAGGCCCCATTTCACATTCATACACACAACACCTCAAGTTACAATGATAAAAAAAATTCCTGCAGCAGCAAAGAGGTGTGCTAGAGGCATCAGGGTGCAGGTACTTTCCAAATATACATTGGATTTGTCTTGTTTTCAGTGAAATATATACATGGAAGAGAGTGCACTAACACTATTTGAGACGTCACTATCTTTGCTGTTTAGCTAATAGTTGGTTACTTTTAATGCACTGCATAAAATATTCTTCCTCTTGCTTTTTTCTTAAACATACCTGCTTGGGAGGGGCGGGATGAGGAACACTAACCAAATACAAAGCCAATATTGCCAAAGCAATGCAGTTTCATACTATACACGGGACTGGACATGTGCAGTATCTCCCACTGTGCACTCATTTGAAAACTCTTCTCTCACTCATGTGCCTTGAATGCAAGACAAAAATTGTAAGTTACACTCACTCTCTTTGGTTTTGCTATAAGCTGCCAAGCTGCTCAGCAGCTTTGTTGAAGCAACACTTGTGAAAATGGGCTTTAAAAAGTATTTGTGTTATGCAGCTCTGTTATTTCACTTGCTGACACTGATACTGTTTATCCACTCAGTGACAGAATGCGTACATCTATCAATGTGGTGGGCGACTCATTTGGAGCTGGGATCGTGGCTCATTTATCAAAGGCGGAGCTTGCTGAACTTGATGCTGCAGAAATGGAATTGCACCCACCAGAGGAGGAGCTTGATTTCATCCCTCCTCCCCCAATCCTGACAGAAATTGACCTGGCTGATCCCCTGAAACCACCTGAGTTGCCTCCTCGTTCTACTCGCCCTCCCAAACTAAATCATCACAGTCATGGTGTATCCCAATCCCACTCCATCACTTACTCCCCATCCCGGTCTGTCCGATCTCCATCACCACACTCCATCCGTTCTCCCTCACCACGTTCCATCTGTTCCCATTCCCCTCGGCCTTTCCGTACTCATTCGCCACACCTCCTCCGCAGGACGGAGCCGGGTTACTGCACCCTGCCCAGCTATGACAACCAGGTACTGTATACCAATTGCTACTTGTTTTTGTTTGTAGGGACCACACCTTTCTTTCTAATCCTACTTTACATTTGCTTTGTGGAAATACATCATTTGGACCCAAGGTTCAACATCTCTTGCACATTCTGATGTATGATCTATCCCTCTTACTTGTATCCACTTTAAAGCTAAATGGCATATCTCCAATTTCTGCCTTTATTGGTAAATCTGTATTGGATACAACAGTTAAAATTTTACAGGCAAACATTTTAGATTATTACAAAATAATCAATTGCACATTTTCTCAACCACAGAATAGGTGGCTCTTGTGATACATGTACAGTCTGTGTAATATTTTGTAAATAAAGATCAAAGTTGCAGTTTCACCAGAACCTGTTTCTTTTGTCTAGCCTTTAGCAATTGTTCTATTTGTTATGTCAGCATTCACATCTGTCTGATGGAATATCTGTCTTTACCTTCTCAGATTCCCACAATGCCTCGCCCTTACAGGGAGAGAGACAGGGAACGTGAGCGGCTGTGGCGAGAGAGTGAAACAGAAGAGGAGGAGGACAGGGAGATGGTTTTCGGTGATGTAAGCGATGGAGAGGAGAGTGATGACACTGCTTATGATCGGCGGCACACTATTCCACCAGGCGACCTCCCATGATTGGAATTTACCACAAAAAGGCTTTCCCATTGATTTTGTTTCATGAATGCTTTCCCTACTTTAGTGCACCGCTCCACTGCTTATCAAGACTCCAGTGGAGGTCCACAGTGGATTTCTGGCTGGTTGAATTGCTACCACTTTTATGTATATTGAGTTTACTGCTATTGATCAACAAGACTGTTGGATATGTGAAGCGTTCTATGGGCGTAATATTCATACATATGAAAATGTTGCAATGGCAACACCCTGTAACATTCTTATAAAGGCCTTAATGGTTCAGTGAGTGAAATGTTGCAAAATATAGAAGTGTGGATTGCAGACAACTTATCTTATCGTCCTTCCTGAAAAAATAAAGAATGCAAATGATTTTTGTCCGAGTGTATGGTTTGAGTGTTCTGGACGTCTTGGTAAAGGGGTTAATGACTCTAGTCCACACTCAGACATACTGTAGTAGGTGACAGTAATTTACCCTGATGCTACATGCTACAAAAGAAAATAGAAGTAATATTATTCCATTTTTTCAGGTAGACTCCCCTTAAACACTGAACCTTTAAAAGTAGGGCTAATCCATGCAGGAGCTTAAAGAAAGCGTTTTCTCAGTTTACAGATCTCATCTTCTTACTCCATCACGTCTGGACTGATCACTTCATATCCAAATGTAAATTGTTCTTGTATGCCTGAACTTAGATTTGTCTGCTCTTAATATAACAATATTCTTACCATTCTTTTAAAGCACAACCATTAGTTATAGTTGGTTATTTCCCTTGTTTTTCAAATAAAAGTAAAAATTAGAACATGCAATGACCTCGTGAAAACCAACAGATAAGTAAATGAATGCATTATTTTTTTATGAAACGGTCACCTTTTCTTAATCCTATACTTGCACATTATCTATTTTTCTCCCCAACAGTAGTTATTGTGACTGTCAATATTGTTATTAATGCAGTTTATCTTTGGCTTGTATTTTCTTGTTGTGGTCTGGTGTCTGAAATGATGAATAACAGGTATCTTGAGAGGTTGGTTGTCTGTTAAAATGTAATTGCTATTTGGATGGATGGAATTTATGTAACATGGCATCTTCAAAATTGTCTTTCCTACTGAACTGCCTTTTATTTTTACATTTAGTTGATCAACTGCCTCCCCACCTCCTGAAGTCTTAAGTCAGATTTACAGGTCTAGGTCTTGTGTAAATTGTATGTAATAAAACTTAAAGATTTATTTAAAATAACGGAAATTCTTTTGTTTATTCTTTGCTGCTTAAGTAACTAGTACATCTGTGGAAGGATTTGCAGTTGAGAGAGTACACACGTCAGTCAGTGGTAACTAAAGATACACAAGGAAAATCCTACAGACAAAGATATTACTGGATGGAAAAGTTGCAACAGACACAAATAAAATGCACACTTGCACACTGATGAGACAAAGACACACAGTGATAGCACACTTAATCCTCTCAAAGAAGAGTTAGAAATGGGCGAGGCAGGAGAGAGTGAGCGATGGGAGAGGAGTCAGTGGGCGGCAGATGGTCACAAAGACGTCAATCATTTTCATTCTTCCCAGACAGCATAAGGGCACTGTGGATAATTGCAAGCAAGGCTGGCATTTTCTTTGGACCCCTACATGTCATAAAGGAAAGTGTAGTGAGAACAAGAGGAAAGGTGAAATGTAAATGCAGGTTGCTGATTGACAGAAATCAGAAAATCTGATGTGGTTCTGTCTGGCATTCATGGTGATTGAGTCTGAATTGATGCTATCTGTGGAATGAAGCACTAATCTGTTCCTTAGCATGAGAGAGAGCTGTTCCTCCAACACATGACATGTGATATGACAGGGGGTCAAGAATTTAATCGCTGAAGACAGAGTTTGTGCGTAATGAGTGGGGGGGCATGAGGAGCATCATTAGCTCCCAAACCTTCTCTTGGTGCAGCTTTGCTTCAGTTCAACTTCAGCACGTCTTTGTGTTTAAAGTTTTGATTTTTGTAGCAAACAGTAAAGGTCTTTCCCATGATAGCATTATTGATTGTGCATAGATGTTACAGTAAAGAAACATTAGTTAATATAAAGGGTTGATGATAATCAGAGCTTGAAATTAAAAAGTCACAATACTAACAAGATAAACAGTACACTAGTCAAACATTTAGAAACACTTTCTTCTTCAATGTTTTCCTTTATTTTATTATTTTCAACATTGTACATTAATACTGAAGAGTTAATTGAAGAGAAAGGTCAGTCCACCATTACTTTAAAAACTGAAGATCGGTCAATCTGAAAATGTCAAGAACTTTCAATATGTCAAGCGCAGTTACCAAAACCATCAAAAATCCTGGTGACACTCACTCTCGTGAAGATCTTCCCAGTAAAGGAAGACCAACAGCTACCTCTGCTGCAGATACCTTTACTAGAATTACCAACCTCAGCAATCTGTAGTTTACAGCACCTCAGATAGCATTTCATGGTTTTAGTGACTGCACTTGAAGACCCAAATTAGTTGAGATTGCCTGAGCGTCCATTCTCAATGAAATTATGGACTGTATTTTCCTCGTCATTTAGCTGGGTTTTTTTTTTTTGCCATAATATGGATTTGTACAGTAGTTGCAGTAGTACTAATAAAGCTATTGACTCTTTACCAACCCTTCTTCTGTACAAGACGACTGATGGTCTAAAGCGCATTAAGAAGGCAAGAACTGGCACTGCTCGCCTGTGATATGAAATCTGTTTTAGGAGGCCACGCCATGAACCCGATCAGAGATCAGTTATGTTTAACTATACCCACATAAATCACAACACACCTTCAGGTACAGACAATGGTGTTTTGTCACTGCTAGCTAATACTCCCTCCGCTGCAGTGACAGAAACTTAATTGATCTTTAAACTGTAAAACTGATATGAGTAACACCCATTCAATAAAAGCACGAAAGCTTGTGGAAGGGAATGTGAAACATTGAATTCATACTGGCAGGTGGTGATATTGAGCCTGAAGCACAATGTATTGAATGGAGTGAAATGAGGCACCAAAATGTGGAAGCTCCAGAGAAAGGCAGCCACAAAGTACTACCTAAGATTGGTATAACATAGATATTCTCTTTTTAGTTGAAGGTAATTTTTCTTAAATATATGACAAGGTTGTCCTCAAAAGTGATTTTTAAATTGGTTGCAAACATGTGATCTAACATCATATCTGTGGAAACGGAAAAAGTATCATAAAAAGGCAAAAGTAGGAATTCTACATTTATTCACTGCATTGTGGTGTCACTTACACAAAATTTGACAAGTACCATTAAAGGATTAAATGTACTGTCTTAACTTAGTGCATCTTTAACACATGCTGACTGCAACTTCCATGAACACATGTGCCATCATTCCAATAAGTAGTGAGAGTTGTGTAATAATAATCAAAATACTTTTATAGAAATATTGAGTGTGCAGTACAGTCATGTCAAGCTGTAAGGAAGCCCTGCCCAAATCAAAAGCATTATTAAAACTGAAATAAATAATTTTGGACCTGTGAATACTGATAAAGCAGCAGATAACATCAAGCATAATACATAAATATTTATTTAAGCCTTTTGTGCCAAACAACAACCACTGTGATTTAATATATTTCCATTTAAATATGTTTGAAATGTTATTGTAAATATATCTTGGTGAATGTTTAACCCTGAGTTTTTGGGATGCCTGACTCTTACCATATTCATTTTGCTTTTCAAACATATTCTAGCAGTTAACATCATAAAGTTAAATAGTCAGTTTATCATTAAGAGTCAGTCAGTAAGAGTCAGTTTATCATTTGCACTGTTGAAAAAGAAGAATTTGCTAAAGATGTTGCAAATAAATCACAGAAAATTTGAAAGCATTTTGACTGTGCCAAGGGTGGCCATTTAGGTTTTTGAAGGTTAGTGTAATTTGTCGACAGTGTCAGTGTGTCTGTAAGAATGTATTAAGAATGTATTATCTGCAAGAATGTATTATCCCTCTAGGTATTCACAGTTTATTATTTCTCCCTGCTCCAGAAATGTCTTTTGTTGAAAATGTGCAATGAAAATAACATAATCTATATCATCTGGTTCATATGGTATGAATGAATGTGATTGTTTCAAGAGGGAATACATTATGGTTATACTCTGAAATCTTTATGTCATATTACTGTAAATGAAATCCACAGGCAGCAGATGTCCTGGATCAAGCAGTGATGCTGTTTTAAAACACAGTCTGACATCTAGAGGCCAGATCACAGAGTGCAGACCGACCAACTATTATCCACATACTGTTTGTATAAGAAACAGAGATCTATATGATTTATGTCACAATTTTTTAACCTTATGTAGTGCATACTGAGTAAAAAACTTCATCATGAGCCATTGTATATGGCATGTGAAAGGAATACAAATCCCTGATATGGGTGATAAAAATATGATCTTTATTATTATTAAATTAAGACATAAGTAGCACATGAACATATAAATCTGTTCTCAGCACATATGCAGGGCATACTACATTCACACATTCAGAAAATACACAAAATAAAGCACAGAAATTATCCCCTTTTAACATAGCATTCCATCCATAATCTTCTCAGTAGCAAACACTTTCCACTAGGCTTAAAAATGACTTCTTTCTACGCAGAGAACAGTGGTGGAATCTAAAATCACAAGCAATAAATGTATTGATTTTGTCACAATCCACTTTGTTACTGATTGTCCATTCTTAAGTTTCTTCATCTATAGAACACTTTTTGTAACGTATTGTTTATTAAAACATTGCATATATAAAGTAATTTATAATACAGATGCCATAATGAAATTCTGCTCATTAATTAGCTAGTTGAGCAACAACCTCTGCAGGAATTTTTTAGCAAAATCTGTCCTGCAGGACGTGAAGGCGTCATAACACGTCATTGTAAATGTGTCACAACTTTTGTGAATTACTTCCAAACCCTAAGTCTGTAAAAGCAGTGCTAGAACAGACTCTTACTATATGCCTTGAAGCATTATTTGCATAATACTGTAGTACAGGAGGTAGTATATTGCTAGTTGTAATGGCGAGAATATTTTTTTGACCAATAGCGGACTATTTTTGTATTTAATCAATTTTACCTTGTTTTCCACTGGAACACTTTTTCTACCTACATGTCTGTCAGGAGAGTTACCCCTGAAAGTCATCCATCCTAATTTTCCTGTCAATGGACAACAACCTAAAAACAAACATCAAAATACAAAATCATAGCACATACAATGAAAGAAAATGCAGCAGCAAATCACAGTACATTTGCTAAGAGAACAAATGGTGACTTTGTCTAAATAACTGCACTTTCAACAGTACTGAACTAAATGGCAAATTAATGAGCTAGATTGTATCTGAAGAAATGCCTTCTCCACTAAGAATGAAATAAACTATCTCTACCACCTCTTTTTCAGACTTACAGGTTAATACTGTCTGATACAGAGTAGGGTTTTTTTTACTGCAGCAGTCACTAGTTGCCTCAGATCATTGGACTGCTGTTACTTCAGCCAGGAGCCATCATAGTTTTGGCCTCAGCACTGAGATGGAAATGCCAGCTGGCTCTGCAGCTATAACATCTCTGACCTAAGATCAGTTTTCTTCCTGCACTGTATTAATTACACTATGTGCCTGTGTAGCATATGGCTTTAGACCAACTACATGAACCCTGTCTGCACCACTGCCAGCTGATGTGCGATCTCTTTGTTGTCTGTTGTCAGTTGAAATTACTGGGCTGTATTTCTTGAGCAGCGTAGGGCATGAACACCTGTAATATGCACTGTATGTTTAGATATGTTCACAGCACAAAATAGCAGCATTTCCTCTCAGGATAAAAAAATCTCAGTATATGGATAAACCATGTGCAGTGTTTTATTATTTTTACTGACATTAACAGACATAACACAAATTTACATCACTAGTATACACCTGTCTTTAGTGATTAATAATATCAGATTTATGGTGCGCCTCTCATTTCACTTCTACATCTAAGACTTTTGCACTGGTGACTTCATTCATGCTTATGATTTAAGACTTTGTTTCTATATCCAAGAAAAGCTTTGATGAACCCAAAGCTTTTAGCAAGTAACTGTTAAACCTGTGACTAAATAAAGACTGCAACTGAAAGTGACAGCTCTGTGTGACAAATCACGACTTTTAAACACTATTAGATTCAGTTGTCTACAATAACCAAATTGTTTTTACCTCCACCAAGGAGGTTGTGTAATTTCTTATGTCTGGCTATGTAACAACTACTGCATCGATTATGATGGCTCAAGGTTAATTCCACTAAAGTTTGGACCAGATCCAGTTGAACTAAATTACACTTCAACAAATTACAAATATTGACAAAAGTGTGTCCAAGACAACGCATATCTTGTATCTATCTACAGTGGATCTCAAAAGTCTACACACCGCTGTTCAACTGCCAGATTTTTGTGATGTAAAAAATTGACACCAAGATAAATAATTTCACAACTTTTTCCACCTATAATGTGACCTATAACCTGTGCAACAAAAGTGACAAACAAACTGAAACCTTCAAAGGGAAAAAATAGAAAACTAAAAATAACCTGGTTGCATAAATATGCACACCCTTAAACTAATATTTTGTTGCAGCACCTTTGGCTTTTATTCCAGCACGCAGTCTTTTTGGGTAGGAGTCTATCAGTGTGGCACATCTTGATGTGGCAATATTTGCCCATACTTCTTTACAAAATTGTTCCAAATCTGACGGATTGTGAGGGCATCTCCTGTGCACAGTCCTCTTCAGATCACCCCACAGATGTTATATCAGATTCAGGTCTGGACTCTGGCTGGACCATTTCAAAACATCAATCTTACTCTGGTGAAGCCATTCTTTTGTTGATTTGGATGTGTGCTTTACGTCATTGTCGTTCTGAAAGATGAAGTTCCTCTTCATCTTCAGCTTTCTAACAGAAGCCCGAAGGTTTTGTGCCAACACTGACTGGTATTTGGAACTGTTTATAATTCCCTCCACCCTGATTGAGGCCCCAGTTCCAGCAGAAGAAAAACATCCCGAAAACATAATGCTGCCACCACCATGCTTCACTGTAGGTACTGTATGGTGTTCTTTTGGTGATGAGCAGTGTTGTTTTTATGCCAAATGCACCTTTTGGAATTTTGGCCAAAAAGTTCAACCTTCGTTTCATTGGACCATAACACATGTGGGAAACCACATGTGTTTGGGAGATTTCAAATGTCTTTTTGCAAAATGAAATGTTTTTCTCTGCAAGATAAGGCTTCCGTTTTGCCACCCTACCCCATAGCCTTGACATATAAAGAAGATGGGAGATTGTTGTCACATGTGCTACACGGACAGTACTCGCCAGAAATTTCTGCAGCTCCTTCAATGTTGCTGTCGGCCTCTTGGCAGCCTCCCTGACCAGTTTTCTTCTCGTCTT
>JAQQAE010018545.1:0-11169 GCA_029823295.1 Pseudamia nigra
ATTTCGGCCTTGAATTGTGAAGCGCCTAGAGATAATCGGCGATTATGATTGGCGCTATACAAATAAAGATTGACTGACTGAACAAATCGTGAAGTTCCAGTTTTTGTCATTTGCTTTCATAGACCTCACATGCCCCGACAAAATGGCCATTCCTAACTGTTAGCAATGGTACGACATTAGTCAAAACACGCCACGCCTGCGTTGATCTGGCCACGTGCTCGCCAGCATCCGTGGTCGTCTTTAGGTGTAAACGCACGTTCCTTGACCTCAAACCCATCCTTGTAGACTTGGTGAACTACGAGAGCGACCTCGCTAGTGTATGGAGAAAAACCTGAATTTCTTTTGTTGGTCAGTATACTTCTACTTCTGCTTGAGTTGATGTCCTAACACTAGGTTTACTTGAAGACCGTTGCTATTTACTCTGACCGCCACTGTTATCAATATTTGGTTTCTAAATGGAAAAAAGCTGCATGGATTTCCAAGAATTTGTCATGAAGAAAACACACAGGCTGATTAAACAACTGTAATCAGCAGAAATAGTATACTGTCATTTAAATGAAAAGCCAACCATAAATGAAGTTTAGTTGCAATCACAAACCATGGCTCTGTTTTTGTTTCTGAAGCATCCACAAACCTCATTTTTGCTGGTGCCAGAACACAATCTGAGCAGAATAATCATGCAAGAACACAAGCATAATACAAAGTCTGTCAAGGCAGAGACACTGCCCAATGGGATCATCTCATCTTAATATATGAAGTAGCAGTGAAATCATTACGGAGCCGGGGGTCTTTTACCGTGGCTCAGATTATAACGTCAGATTATAATGTAGCCTGCAAACTTTCAATACCTTTGCAGCATCTGCTTTTTTGCGGCTAGTCATGAATTCAATAGAGAAAGGTCCCTCTCCAACACAATAGATCACCTGATTGATGGCCATTTCTGAAAGAACTGCCAGAACAAAACAAGACCCTCTACTCCAATTCCCTCTGAGGCAATGAGTTTTGTCGGGTGTCAAAATGAACCGAAAAAAGAGAGGAGAGGCTGATTCATTCTGGCCTGAAAATAGATGACAGCAGAGGGCCGCTAAAGCACACACACACACACACACACACACACACAGTGGTGGCAGTGGCGATACAGGCTCATATAAAATAAAAGACATCACCTGATGGATGAACAGTCACTTAATCATGAGGTATGCAGAACCATATTCAGCTCCTATAACAATGAAGCTGATCAAGAGCTGTCATCATTTAAATACACTGCGGACGCGGCTACAACTCGCTGTCATTCAAATAAACAATAACATATTATTAAAGGCTACGTGCAACAAGATCTGTGCAATCGAGCACAATAGCACTGAAACAAAACCTAAAGACTCGTCGAGCGGAATTTATGTTTAATGCTTGTTTCTGACCAGTATGCTGCAAAAATACTGGGAAATGGAAACGCTGCATGCAAATACTGTGCAGGGCTATGTGCATATGTTTAATAATTTGCACATTTTTCCTGCTTATTTTGCACATTCTTTGGTTCAGTTTTGTAAATTTACTTGACTACATTGTTAGTGTTGCTCAGTTTGTTGCTTATTTGTTGGTTTTTGTTCATTTAAAATGGTCATTTTGTTCATTCACTTAATAATTTGTGTTCATTTTCCTGGTGCTTTTGTTATTTCATTTGTGCAAATTTGATTATTTTGATCATTTCTTCTCATTTTTGGCTTACAGTATGTGGTGACTTGCTCAATTTTAATGGTTGTTTTGTTGATTTTTGTTTACTTACTTAATAATTTCCTCATTTCCCTGGTTACTTTGTTGATTTTTGTTACATTTTTTGAGTTGTATTGTGAATTACTGCAAATTAACTTCATTTATTTTTCATTTCTGCTCAGTTTGTTGCTTATTTGTTGGTTTTTGTTTGATTTTTACTTATTTTGTTTACGTTTGTTAACTGGCTTGATTATTTTGTTCATTTTTGCTTATTTTGTTGCATATTTGTTGATTTTTGTTCCATTTTAATGTTCATTTATGTTTATATTGCTTAATAAGTTGCACATTTCCTTGTTATTTTGGATATTTATGCTCAGTTTTGTTGGATCTATTCGTTTTTGTCAATTTACCCTGATACTTTTATTTATTTTGTTGCTCATTTTGTTGCTTATTTGTTGATTTCTGTTCAATTATAAGTCTTTTTTTTTTCTTTTTTTGCTCAAGTTTGACGTGAATTTTTTCTTAATGGTTATTTCTGACCAATGCAATATAAAAATGCTGGCAAATGGAAAATATGCAAATTTTCTGTGTGACAGCTACGTACAACAGGTCTAGTGTGTATTATCCCCACTGCCATGTTCTATTTGTCTCAAGGTAATTATTTAATTTGAAAAGAGAAAATAAAAACAAGTAGTAGCAGTGACGACAAGAAGAAAAGAACATTCTGTGTGAATCATAGACTGGAGCAGATGGAGCTACTGTGACGTCTGCCATTGATTTTTTTGGAGTGCTGCATTTGCTGAAGCCATGAATTTACATTTTGCTCTGTGCAATGTTGGCTTTTTGAAGCCAGGACAAAGGGGCGGAGTCATGCTAAGAGGGGTGAATGGTGAGAAAATATTAAATAGAAAAGAAATGACACAGTAACAGTACATTTCATCAAACCTCTGTGTAAGAGCCATTAAATTATCATGTTAATGTAAACTATTAGTAGCAAGTGTAGTCAAATGTTTTATTCAATAAACAGAAGCTCCAAAAGTCCATCACAGCAGATATCAAAGCCTTCGATTTGCACTACTGGAGCAAAATTTTAGGATGAACAACCTGAACATTTATTAACCCTCAACAACCAAGATGACCACATATGACACTGTTGAAAAGCAAGCAAATGCACTGTAATTTTCCCCTAAAAATACTGGCAAATTCATCCTTTCAATGCAAATGTAAAAACCAGCACTTTAACTATCAGATTTATGATTCTAATTGCTACAGTATGTTTGAAAAGCAAAATAATCCCAAAAAGTCTTGAATGGTTAAATAAAATCTGTATCACTGGAATGGCTCCAAGAAGGAAAATTCACTTTGTTTTTCTACAAAGAAGTTCAGTGTAAATCTATGGGAGCCAGGACGTCTTGCAGAAACATCTAGTAGCCATAATTGGTGTTACAATTTAAGATGTTCCCGCAGTCCTTGTCCCTTGGGGTCAATACAGTTTTTGGATGATGCATGGAATATAGCAAGTTAAGGACATCAAAGGTCATTTGCATTCTGCATGGGTTTTTTGGAGATGCAACCTGGTGCACATACTTTACAATTCACTCCAGTGTTAATCCGCTCGAGGCAGTTAGTTCCCTGCAGCAAATATTCTTAGATGCATAAATTGATGACATCGGCCTTGTGATGTTATTGAGCAAAATGCTTATAAGGAGGTGACTGAGGTGGTTATGGCACCAAATAAAGACCTCCACTCAGGATACCATAGTTCATGTTTTTCACGCTGTGTATTTTCCATGGAACCCTCAAAATGATCTTTTTACACCAACCAATCCTCGCCCTGGTGATTGGTCGATATCCATAAACATTCTTATTGTCCTCTTAGAGCTCCTAACTTAGCTTAAGAGTGATTTAAGAGTGGTCTTACAGTGATTCTAAGCAAGGACTTCACTAAAACATTTTTTATATTGAAAAGATGGAGTCAACTCTATAGCAAAGTATGATGCATGATTTGGAATGCTGTGATTGGTTGATTACACCTGTTCACAAACGACTATGAGGTAAAATGTGGAGAGAATGAACAATGGGAAAGCAAAACATATGCAATATATTGAAAACTACAGTATTTAGATTTCTTTTAGTTTTTCAAATTTTACTTAAAATTTTTACAAAATTGTTTATTTTCACCAGTTCATCATAGTTTTCACCAACTGTAATTATTCATTCTTTTAATTTTCCTCCAGTTTCTCCTTTGCTTAAGAAAGTCCTAAGCAGTGGCAACTGGTGGAATTATTTTTACCACTTATTACCACAAGGATAAGCCAAGGCACCACTATCACTATTCAAAAAGATTTGATCAAATAAAAATAAAAATACACATTTCGCTTTTTCAGGAAATGTTTTAAATCCATTCTACATGAATAAATCCACTGCTGTTTGGTTCCCGGCAGTTGGAAGAGGAGGCAGGGAAAACAAAACAAAGGGCCGGCCTCATCAGTTAAACAAGCCTTTTTGTCACATTAGGTTTTTGAAAAAGAATGTGTAATTATTACTTCTGTCTGGATGGTTGGGTCCAAGGGACAGAACTAAATTGGATTTCTCCTCCAACAGACTGTAAACAAAACCACAGCAAATTTCCGTTTTCTGAGCTTTTGGCCAGCAACCCAATGGACACAGGCACTGGGTGCAAAACATTGCATCCAGTGTTCTTCTATCTTTTGTATTGTAAGGGGTGTACTGTACATGCCCCAGTTACAACTGGACACTGTAGTGAAGAGGAACAGGTAATGCGTCACTTGACTGTAAATAACATTTAAATAACATTTGAATGCATATTGGTAGTCAGACTGTATAATACAGTATGTAGCTAGTTTACTTAAAGTTTCATGCTTTCATAAAGTTATTTTATATGATTCTCCTTCTTCCTATGAGACGTGTTTGTTTTGATTCCGTTCTTCCTTCAGTTCATTCAGTGTTTTTTGTTTGGTTGGTTTTTTTGCCTCTGTCTCTAGAGGAGCTTTTCTCTGTGAGCCCTGCAGGTATTTTCAGCCTGCCCTGCAGCTTTGTCCCTGAACTGTCACTGTACTCTGTGTTTGTGTCAGTATATCATCAACTGAATAGAGCTGCGTGATTTTTTTTCTTAATTAAAGCATGTCATTGTAGTTTACAGATGGCTGAAATGACCGTTATTAGTAAAGTAGTCTAAGTTGTTAGGTAGCCACAGCCACATATTGAAGATGTTTTTGCCCTATTTTAAATATTTCAAAATAGGAGTGAAAATAATTATCTACAGCTAAGTCGCCTGCTGTGATTACACTATTATTTTCATTTGAAAGCAAAAGGTATTTAACAAAATGGTAAAATACACAGTGTTAAAAATAGGTTTGACAGTCGTTACAGATAATAACAAGTCAAGCATGGACCCAAATCTGTCTGATATTAGCACGTGTAGCTTCAGCTCTTAAAATGTCTTTCTCCTTCAATAACAAACACAGTTTCCTTTGAACAATAATTTGCTTTTCAATAAGGCAGCAGCACACACATGCATGTGCCTCCTGCAGTGCACAGCAGCATTTATTCAGTCAGCCCATGAGAAGCGGTACTTATATCTGCTGTTGCCATAAGACATTGCTTCAACATGAGAAGATTAAAACTAAAACTCAGCATTAGTTAAAGTTTGCATGCTGTGACAATGCATCGTGATTCGGTTTTGACGCTTACATAAAGTCTGTGATGTAAAATGAAAGCTGTGAAAATCTGAACATGCACAGTGCTGCCAATCTTGACAAATCCACACAAGGTGAGACAGGAGAAAGAAGCCATTCTGAAATTGTGTAACCTGTGATGCAGTGATGAAAGTGCTGTATCAGCGGCAAATGAGATTTTTTTTTTGGACACGTGATGAGAAAGAAGAAATTGGAGTGCTTGATAACAGCTGTAAAGTTTGAGGGGACTGGCTGAAGTGCTGGACACCAACCGGATCGATACAACTGATGGTCGACTGACGATAGAAGGAGGTGGCTTGACATGACAGCCAGTGTCATTGCATGACATGGCTCCATCAGCAGCAACCTGTGACATCAAAAGTGAGAACCAATCATAGATCAGCTAACCTACTTTTTGTTTTTCTGCCTGGAGCCACTCGAATTCTGAATTTAAATGTCCTGTGTCTTAACCAGTGGGCAATAACCAGGGCTTTACATCGAGGCCAGTTTGGGGTTTTATTGAGTCAGTATGGTAGCACTTAGCATTAGCTTACACATAAGACCCCTGACACACTATGCTCATTTCGCTCATCTGCCATTCATCCAAATATGGTTACGTCCTGTTTTGGCTCCAGACTGTCATCCAGGAAGTCACAACCTGATTGGCTCCAAATGGCTGTTCAGAAACCAATGGGTGACGTCACGGTCACTTTGTCTATTAATACAGTATATACAGACTATGGTGTTAACCTGCGATACACATGCCTTAATTTCACTGAAGAGTATCATACCCCCCCCCCACATTTTTATTTAGAAATTACAGATCATTCCCAAGCTGATCTGACATCAGATTCTGGCAGGAGGCAACTTTAAACACAATAAAGCAATAAAGCCAGTGGCAGTGATGTTACTTATAAGGTGATCATGATAAAGTGGGACTAATGCAATACAGGTTGACTAAGTTTGTTACAAATAGAAAAACTGAAAACAGCTTGATTTTCTCAGGACTGGCAGTACAAAGAAAGGTCATATTTTCACAGTTTTTAAGTGATAGAGTTTTACATCATTCTTAAAATGCCAAAAATATGGATTTTGGCTGTATGGGACCTTTAAAATGTCTGTTTAAAAAGATGCAATCATATTCAAACCAAAATTAGCCCGACTTTTTCATAAAAATGACCATAAAACTTCTATTATTCTGTGTTTCTGACATCTGCTTCAGCCAATCAGAGCATTTTGTGATGGGCAATGGGAGCATGCAACACCTTATGAAGTGATGAACAACATTGTGACAGAGTTATAAAGAGGCCCCTGAAAAGCATCAAATCAACAATCTTGGTTTTGCCAACAACCTCACAGGAGATTTTAACTGACACATATAAGCTATGCAGATATACATTTAAGTATCACAATGTATGGCCATTAAGCATTTAGCTTGTGTTTTGTAGTAGGGTTTATTGTTCAGAAATTAAGTTTAATTGGCTGAATACAAGTTGATAAGAATCTCAATGGGACTTATGTATAACTGATGTAGTGCTGTGGTAATATATTTTGGTTTTTTTATGCTAAATGAGACCTGTTGAGCCACTTCAATTTCCTCTAATGCATCTCAATGGGATTTTATGAAAGAGCCACAGAGGTAACTTTATTTTCAAAGTTCGGCTAAAGCTGTTATTATTTGTCCTTTATGTGTGTGTACTTCAATACACAGCTCATAGACAGGAGCCTTCAATTCTAACCATGCTGGGGTTTTATTTTCATCAAGGTTTCTTAGGTTTGTACAAACAAAATTATTTGGTATTGACACAGTGTTCAGTGTAAGAGCACTCAGCACCTCCAGATAAAACACAGTGAGCAGTGTGTTTAGAGTGATGTCCTGTGATGACAGCACTCAGGGCAGATCATCATTCAGGAGGGATTGTGAAAGGGAAAAAAGCTAGATCAATCAAAATCAAATGAATTATTATCCTCCTCCTCTGCTCCTCGTGCAGTGTGTGCTTTGTTGGAGCTGTACTTGGATTTTCTTTTCAGTGGTATGAGCACATGAAGTGCTGCAGTGTGGTGGCCTCAGGGCCACTTACAAGAAAACATCCTTCAACTCTGTCACTAAAATGGTAGAAACAGCATCCAGTGATGTGCTGTGTACACTAAAACCTCTCCATGAATGACTTTCGGCTATAAATACTCGAGCTGAGCGGAGCGTGCTTTTGTGTTTTATGGACGTATAGAGAATATAATCTAAATCATCAGAGGAAAACAAAAGAACAAATAAGGACAAATATACTGTAAAGTCAACCATGAACCAACTGGATGCTACACATGGTTCTGTTTAATTATAGGTATAAAGTGGAGCGTTGGTTTCTTGGGCATTGTCTTTTCAAAAGCTACGCTACCAGGCAAAAGTTTGGGCACACCTTCCCCTTCAGTGTTTTGTCTTTATTTTCATTATTTTCAACATTGTACATTAATATTGAAGACATCCAAACTGTGAAACTATACATGTGGGATTATGTAGGAAACAAAACAGAGTTAAGCAACCCAGAACATGTGATATTTTGGATCATCCAAAACAGACACATTTAGCTTTGATGACAGCTTTGTATTCTCTCATCAGATTCATGAGACAGGCTCCATTTACACCAAATGAACTGTGGTTGAAGAACTGGTGCCGTTTAGGTTCCCTGGACCCTTGGTGCCATCTGGTGAACTGGCCTCAGTTAGTGAACCAGCCACATTTACACCAGTTTTGCGATTAATTATTCTAATCACCCCTGCATCATCCATTTATGTATGTATACACCCACTCATGTTGTTGTGGTTCGCACTTTGGGAACCTGCTATTCTCTGGTTCAAGCTGGGAACCAATGTTCCAGGTTCTGAACCATGTTTTTATTGGTGTAAATGCCTGGCACTAGGTTCACGAACCAGAACCGTGCTGTTCCCTGTCGGTGTAAAAAGGGTCACAGTCACCCAGAGCAGTTACAGGTGTGCCTTGTCGACAGCTATTCCATCATTTCTCGCCTTTGTAATGTGTTTTGGATGGTCAGTTATCCGGTGAAGGATGGGTGCAGAGTCACTAGCCCTATTATTGCCGCTACAACTCCTATACAAATTCATATTACGGCAAGAAAGACACTGAATAGACATACAGTACACAGACTAAAGACAATAAACAGTGGGTGGAAGATTCACATGACAGAAAAAAAAGCAGCCAGGAAAAACAAAAACAAAAACCAGAAAGCTCTAGCTACGAGTAGCATTAAATAGCCCCATCCATCCAACATTTCCAAATATGGCTTCCAGGTGTTTTGACCTTTGACACACCTAATCTGTTCAAGTTCATGGACCTAAAACAAGGAGGTGAAGGTGATTTCCAATCAAGTGAAATGAATTCCTTTGTGGCTATAATGCCGACCTCAGATTGACTGATCTTGACTTCTTGGATTTAAGATGAACTGACTCTTCACTTTACTTCAGTGAGTGTTTCTTACCATAATATGGATTTGTGCAGTAGTTGTAGTAGCACTAATAGGGCTAATGACTCAGTTTTAATGCTCACATCGATCCATCCACCCTCTCTCTGCACAAGACAACTGATGGTCTAAAGCACATTAAGAAGGTTGGAAATGGCACAAATTAACCCATTGGTGAGAAAATGCCTCAAATGTGTCAAATGTGGCCACTTTCGACAATCTGAAATATTAAAGCATGTTCTGGGTTGCTTTAACACTTTTAATAATTCGATGTGTTCTTTCACAGTCTACAGTGTTAATGTTCAAGGTTGAAAATGATGACAGTAAAGAAAAACGACATGAGGATGTCCAAACTCCTGACTGGCAGTGTAGCCGATATTACAGCTCGTCTAGGTCTCCCCTGACGGGCGCTGACTGCCTTCTCCAAACAGGAAGCTTTTAACCCACGAGCTATTCATTAGAACAAGGAAACCTGCTAAAACAACACTAGCGTGGTATGTTCCTCCCTCCCCTACTGACAGGATGTTCCTCTGTCTTTACCTGCACAGTGGAGTGGGAGTTATACTTTGCTTTTTTTTTTTTTTTTGTCTTTTGCACTCAGAAGAAGCTGCCGGGGCCCCAAGATGGATGATAAAGTCAAGGCATCAAAGGTTGTTCCATTGACAAATTACTGTAATTATCCAAGCTGTTGAGAATTATCTATGGCATGTCACAGATGTAAACAATAAACGTGCTTGGGAACAATCCTTACACAATGTAGAGACAAACTACTGGATGATTTAAATTAGTCGCCTTCATGGCAACACATTTGTACCCTTTTAATTCTGCCTGTCTGGAACTGTTCATGTCAAAAGCAGAAGCACAATCGCAATAAAAGTGATTTGTACACGGGGTATACAGAAGGCAGTTTATGCAAAACAAACAGCACAATCTGCACAAGTAATGAATAAAGATCAACATGTAGTATAAGTAATTAGAAAAGGCTCCAAAGGCCACAGCTTCTGCCAAATCTTTCAGCAAAACAACATGACAAAGCTTTTTAGAAAATGGTCCAAGTGATTATCAGGCTTTATCTTCATCATCTTCAGGGGGAGAGAAGGAGAGGCACGCATAAATAAACATGTCATCAGTCACTGATAGAAGGAAATTATGCTAATATGTTTCTGACTTTAATTAGCAAATTAAAACTAAAAAATATTACGTGTTACAATCTGGGAATGCATCGGCCAGGAAGCACATTGTTTTGAGTGTGCAACGTACTTTATTATATGATAATTATTCATGTTTTCGAAAATTGCATCTTTTTAAAGCTTAACTGGTTTCAGTCGACCAGCTGCTCAGCACAGGCTTCCAACGGCAGCAGCAGAGTAGAATGTAAACGTCTGCCTCTTATTTGACACTGGACTGCATGGTAGGCTTTTTTCAGCTAAATACATTGGGGATTCTAGGATCTGCTGGGAAAAAATGGCAAAAATTCACATGCCCCCCCGCCCCGAACCAGTGCTTATTAGAGCACCGCAATTGAATGTGTTTCTTGGATGAAGCCTTCACTCATTCTTCCCGACCAGGGACACAAATAAAATAAAATAAAATAAGTGTGAGCCATAAAAAATGTTAAAAGCCTTCGTGTGTCACATGACATATGACAGCTGCAGCATGTTCACACTAATGTGTTTATTATTTGTTCATCTTGCAAATCATTTGTTTCGCCTTTTGTTCATTTGTAAAATTATTTTTTGTGTGAATATTGGTTAATTTCACTGATTATTTTTGTTGATTTTTGGTGATTTTTGTGGATTTTTTTTTTTTCATTTATTATCAGTTACCTGAATATATTGTTCATTGTTTGGATTATTTTGTCATTGATTTTATTCATATTTTCAAATCTTTTATGCATTTTCAGTCAAGTGATTTTTGTCATTTTTGAACTTTTAAAGCATTTTCCTTGTTATTTTGCTACGGTTTTCTTAATCCTGTAAGATTAAGATTTTTTTGTTAATAATTTTCTTCTTTTTGCTTATTTCCTTAGGTCTTGTTCATTTTTGATCATGAAATTTATTATCATTTTCATCTTGTCCATTTTCTTTATTATGTACATTTTGTAGATTATTTGCGTACATTTCATCTTACTTATTGTTCATCACATAGTTAATTTTTTCTTCTTTTTGCTGATTAATTTGTTTTGTTACAGGATAAAGCCACAGGAGCCACAGGAGGGATGAAGGAACCCCATATGGCCCTGGAGCCACAGCTTGAACATCCCATTCTATACAAATGATGCATGTTTT
>JAQQAE010018546.1:0-11169 GCA_029823295.1 Pseudamia nigra
TGGCGGTCGTTGTTAACCCGGGCCTCGACCGATCCGGTTTGGAAGTCATATTAATGATTCGCATGTTTGATTTGGCACAGGTTTTACATTGGATGCCCTTCCTGACACAACACTCTGCATTTATCCGGGCTTGGGACCGGTATAAGAAAGAACACTGGCTTGTGCCCCGCTTACAGCTGCATTTCCCTGCACCTCACTAAGCCTAAGTAAAAGGGTTGACATTTAAAATGTTAACAAAAATCAATTAAAAATTAACAAAACAATAAAGTAAATTACAAAACAAAATTAATAAAGTAAGCAAAAAATGCACAAAACAATCATGTAAGTTCACAAAAATGAACAAAATAACAAAATTGAACAAAAATCAACCAAATTTTCAACAAAATGAGTAAAATAGTCAAGTGAGTTAACAAAAATGAGCAAAAATAAACAAAATAAGCTACAAAATCAGCAATAATGATCAAAATAATGAAGCAGGTTAACAAAAATGAACAAAATAACACAATTGGAACAAAAATGAACAAAATAAACGAGCAAAAATAATCAAAAAATGAACAAAAATGAACAAAATACCTGTTTGAATGCATATACTATGCTGCAATAGATTCTGCGTTATCAAGTTACAGTACTCAGTGCTTGAGTAGTTTACTAGAAGAGATACTTTTGTACTTTTACTCAAGTACAGACGATTATGAGTACTTCTACTTCTACTTGAGTCCTTAATTATTATAAAGTAACAATATTCTTAGTTGAGTACTCTTTCTGCATACTCTACCATCTCTGCCTGTCTGTGTGTGATGTACAGTATTTAGCATGTAGTTCTCAAAAATAATATATTTGAAGCAGCAAATCCAGCACTGTAAGAATCTGAGACGCTATGACAAAGTTCAAATTGTGATGGCGAGACGTCCAAGTCAGGTCTTGCTTGGGTATTTTTGGTTTTTCAGTGATTAGTCCCTAGACAGACAACTGGATCTCAGTCATCCTTACCACCTGCTTCATATTGCACAGGTAACCCCTTTGCTAACAAAAGCACGACAAAGTCTGGAGTCCATAAGAATTCAGAGGGTGTGCTGCCGCATCTGGCACCAAGGTCCTTGGTTGAATTGGATCTGGTTTCCTTCTCTATTCCATTCTGGTTGCTAGTCATGAGTCCAACCTATCTTACAGAAAAATCTACATACACAAGCAAATTAATATGATCATGTATTTCCAACACTTCCAAACAATATATAAAAATGCAAGTGCAGTATTTAGTCTTTCGGGTCAACATCAGGCAAGAGGATATCATAAATACTAAATGTACACATACTGTCCACTTCATTGGGTACAATAGCACAACTCTAATCATTCAATTACACAGCAGCAATTCAGGGCATTTAGGCACATGTACACAGTCAAGACAACCTGCTCAAGTTTAAAATGAGCATGACAATGGAGAAGTAAGATAGTTGTATGACTTTGAACATGGTTGTTGGTGCCAGATGGACTGGTCTGAGTATTTCATAAACTGCTGATCTACTGGGATTTTCACACATAAAGAATAGTCTGGAATTGTGGACATATCAAGTGAGCAACAGTTCTATGGAGGAAAATACCTTATTGATGCCAGAGGAGAATGGTCAGACTGGTCCCAGCTGATTAAAAGGCTGTAGGCTACATACTGTATAAGCTAAGGCTATAATTGACATGGACTCAGCAAATGTGGTCAGAAGAAGGCTGGGAAATGTTGCTTTGTGAGGCTCGACTTCGCTGTGACATTTGAATGTTAAGGTAATGAATGACATAAGCAATATGAAAGCATGGATCCATCCTACCTTGTATCAACACTTCAGGCATATTTTGGGACTTTCAGCCCTAACTGTGCATTCTTTAAACAACACAGTCTACATGGGTATTGCTGTTGACATGTCCATCCCTTAATGAACCCATTACAGGTCCAAGCCAGCTAGCTCCAAGCCAGGACTAACAAGATGTACCTAATAAAGTGACCAGTGAGTGCATAGAGCATCTTTCTGTTAAGGTTTAATATAGAGCTACCTGTTTAAAAAAATATTCGTTAAAAAGCTGTAAATGGAAAGTAATGGTGTGTGGATTTTTTTGTGTTTTGTTTTATTCATCCAGCACCTGGTGTTTGTCCTACGAGGATGTCTTTTTTTCCCCAGCGATAATCAACATTACCACTTCATAATGTCACGGCTGACTGGTGTAAAGTCCCTTTATAGAAGCAGATTTAATTAGTTTCTCCATTAATAGATCAAGCAAGTTTTAAATCTCTGCACTAATCTATGATGCAGGAAAATAGTACACAAACATGTACACAGGTGGTTGAATGCAGTTTGATGACAAAGGGGTAAAATATGTAAAACAGTCAGATTGGTCCTTTAAAGGATAGTAAACACCAGGACATGTTGACTGAAGCATTTGAGGGCCAAAGGATACGTGGGATAAAGTGGGTTGTAAACACCTAACGAACTCCTCTGCCACACACTGACTTCGACCTGTTTTGCACTGCTGAGCTATACATGTGCCATGAAGCCTAATGTGTGTGGTAGCACAGTGTCAGCATGTGTACAATGCATATTTACAGTCCGAATGAGATCCCCGACCTGTTTGTACCATAACCGACCCCTCTGCTGTCACCATTGCACCAAGCATGTGTGGCACGGCCAGGACTATCAGCGCTAGCGCCCCGTCTAAGTAGCAGCCTTGAAAGGCATCACCTCATGTCTGCCTTTCCCAAACTTAGTCTCAGGACCCAAGATGGAGCGTTTGTTGTTACCTCACCAATTGGATTAATAATTTTTGTTCATCTTTGTTTGTTTTTGTAACTTTATTTTAGTCTTAATAATTTTGTTCCATTTCTTCATAGGTGTTCACTTTCTTGATCATTTTGTTAATTTTTTGTTCCTTTTGTGGATATTTGATTTATTTTCATGACTATTTTGTTCTTTTTGTTACATATTCATTATTTTGTGTCTTTCTCTTCATTTTATTTATTTTAGGTCATTTCCTTGAATATGTTGATCATTTTTTTTTAGATGTTTTTCATAATTTTGGTTCATTCTTGTTCATTGTGATTATTTCTATTCATGCTGTGGAGACTATTTTGGTCATATTTTTTTAGATGTTTTTCATATTTTTGATGAATTTCTTTATGATCTTGTTCATTTGCGTGACTATTTCGCTCATTTATGTGACATGTTTTCCCTTATTTTGTTTATTTTTGGTCATTTTATTTATGATTTTGTTCATTTACTTAAAAATTTTGCAATTTTTTGTTGCACATTATTCAGTTTTTTTTTTATCATTTTGCTTATCATTTTGCTTATTCTTGTTCATTGTGTTAATTATTTTCCTAATTTTTGTTCATGTTGTGGACATTTTGTTCATTTTCTTGACTATTTTGTTCATTTCTGTTGATTTAGCACTTATGTTCTTAATTTTGATCTCATTATTTTTACATTTAAATAGTAAGGTCACAAAATATACACGTGTTTTTATCCTAAGGAGGCAGCAAACTTCGTTTTTGAGTCCTGAGCCTAAAATGTTTGGGAAACACTGTATTACTTTATACAACTGCAGTCACTTCAGCCTGCATATGTGAATGCAGAGATACAAACACCTGTCATATGTAGCTGGATTTACCGCACTTAGAGGCAGCAGGACGGCAGATCAAGTATAAAGTAAAGTGAAGCAGCATTTACTGCAGTGCATAATGTCCGTGGAAGAGAGAATGGCTTGCTTGGCTTGGGTGGGGGTTACAGTGCACACACAGAGGGAGCGGGGGGGGTCACAAGGGCAAAGCCTTTACACATAGAAGCTCTTACCTGCCCTTCGTGCCTTTTGACCCCTTCCCATCAACCCTCTTTATAGTGAGTTTTACACTCCTACGCCCGGTGGCAGAAACAAAAGAGGGTGGGGATGGAGATGAGCGAGACACTGGTACTACTACTGTCACGTGGAAACTCCGCCTCCCCATTCTATATAGCATCAAAATTATAGCCCATGTGTTGTCAGGAAGGGCTCAGTTAGCAGCCTAAGGTGTATCCATAGATATAAAAGTAGACATACACGGGGAGAATGAAAATAGTTGCTAAGTCTATAGGGGAGGGAGGGCTGTAGAGTTCAAGAGAAACAAACTTCACCACTGTCAGAGTCCACAGACTCTAAATAGCGTCGTTATGAGAAAAGCAATAGGACAGGAATTAAATCAACACAAGTCAAAATAATGTAGTTCTATGACAGATTTCATAAAATATCACACTTTCAGGCAGTACTCTGATTGTAGACGATAAATGCAGGTGCATGAGGATAAAACTACACAATCACAGGCTGAACAGATTCAACACGGACATACTAAGTTTCTCACCCATCTGTCTTTCAGATTAATAATAATGTCTCAATAAGAATAAGAATTCTCAATTTGGAACAATGACAGGCAGATCATAAGATGAAACATGTTTGAAACAGAATTTAAAAGTGAGAAAGCACAATGCACTGGCAACAACTATAATAATAATTATGATAAAATTAAACATACTGTAGATAAAAATTATGAAAAAAATAGGATTTCTTTGCCCTTCAAGCCCTGTAAACACACACTGCACATGGTGTGGTGTTTTTTTTTTTAATCCAGATTTTTATACAAGAAATCTATTATAATTGTGTTTGAGAAAAGATCTCGGTCAATGTAATAAATGTGAGTCATAAACCTAGAACAGAGGTCTGGAACCTGTGGCACCAGGGCCACATGTGGTTCTTTAATTGAATTGAATTGAATTTTATTTGTATAGCGCCAATCATAATCGGCAATTATATCTCGGCGCGTTAGCCCCTCCCAAGTGGCCCCTGTGGCTCTGTCCAGCGATGAGACTAACATATTATAATAAATGAAAAAGAGCAAAACAAAATCAACAAGAAAAAAATAACGAGCATGGCTAATAAAAAATAAGAAAAAACGGGGGGAAAAGAAAACCCACATAAACAAAATAATCAAGTAAATGAACAAAAATAGACAAAATAGTAAACACATTAGGACAAAACTGGACAAAACAATCCAGAGCATAAACAAAAAATAAGGAAACTGCAAGAAAATCCACAAAAATTACTAAAATAATAAATCACCTTCATTAAAATGAATTTAAAAAATGAACAAAATACTCTAAACCAAAACCAAAAACTGAATAATGAACAAAATATTCCATAAAATGTCCAACAATTAACTGAAATAATCACAAATAAACATAATTTTCAGAAAAATGAAAAAAAAATATTATAGAATAAAATGAACCACGACGAACAAAAAATTAACAAAATAATCTGTAAATGAAAAAAAAAACTTAAAATGATCAACAAAATACATAAAAATATACTGGCTAATAAACAAAACCTAAAATCTACCAAAATAATAAAGAACCCTTTTTAAAAAGTGACATATTGCCAGCTACAAGGTATATGATGTCATGTAGATTTAAATTGTTTTGTGGCTCTCGACACATATATATTTTTACTTTCTGTCTAAAAATGGTGCTTTAGATCGTAAAGGTTGTTGACCCCTGACCTACAGTACAATAGCAAAACAAACACTGACCAACCTAGAAAAATAATTTAATATAATATATAGGGTTTAATATAATATTTTGTTAAACTGTGCACCTCCGTGCTGACACGGACTGTTAAATAAAGCCGTCAATGTATGGTAAAAGTGGCCACATTGGACAATCTAATATAAAATATGTTGTGGGATGTTTCACACTTTTTTGTTCACTACATAATTACATATGTGTTCTTTTCAGTTTGGACGTCTTCAATCATAATGTACAATGACGAAAATAATAGAAAGAAAGAAAAACACTGAAGGAGAAGGTGAGTAGTGAAGGTCAGCTATGAACATCACACTAATTTAAATATATTGATGCAACAGATTGTGTATGGTTTATATGTGTGCGCTATCAGGCTGAAGGGTGTCTCAGGCTGTTTAATACTGATACACAAATGAAGTTCCTAATGGATAAAAAAATCCATTTGAATTGAGTAGGCTATATTCTGCTTGGGTGTCTCCTCAAAACATGATAGCGCACAGCACATTTCCTACCTCCCCTTTATATCTATGGGTACATCTCTACCAGTTCAGCCTGAAAACAGCCATGAGATGTCAGTTTAACAGGTAAAATCCAGTTTACTGTTCCCTTTAGATACGACTATATCAAAGGAGCTTGACAAGAGAAAACATCCACAGTACGAAAGAACAATAAAACAATGGACACCAGCTATTCTAAAGCCACACATGCATTATACCCCAAACAGTTGTAAAAAATAGCTGTGACTTGTGGCCCAATTTAGTCCTGAATGAAAGTATTTTTGCATTAACACGAGTAACTTGTCAGCTTACCCCTCTTTCAGCATGATCGGGGTCTCAATGCTCTTCTGATCCCACTTGCCAGAGGTGGAGATCAAGTCGAGGAACTGAAAAATTAAATAAAACACATTCAGCTATGTGTGTCTTCCAATATCAAGACAATACATGGTCTTGTTTTGGTAGAAGAGAGCTCACATTCTTCACAGCATCGGCATATTTCTGTTCATTGAAGTAGTCGTAAAATGCAGCCATGTAGGACTCTTTGAAATTGGCCTGGAGAGGAAAACGCAGAGTGACAAGTTAGGAAAGTGGTTCAAAATCAAAAAAATGTTCATTAGAAAACTCTGGCGGCACAGGCAAACTCACGGATTTAGATTTAGCAAGGCTTCCCAGGGTCTGGATGGTTTTGGAGATCAGGGTCAGGGTTCGTGAGGTGGCAGGATCCTACAGGAAAAATAAAAATAAAAAATAAGTCAAGCCAAGTCGGATTGACTTCTGTAACCTGACAGCAACAAAAAACATTGTGTCATATTCAAACAAGAACAGAAATACAGCGCATTACGTCAATATAATAGTCGTTGATTATTTTAATCCAGTACTATACAGAGGTGTGTGGAGTAAACAGAAAGAGAACTCAAGTAAAAGTACTGCTACTGTCTAATTGTGGTGACTCAAGTAGAAGTACGGTAGAGGTACATGTACTCATAGACATCAGTACTTCAGATTAAATATTGATATATATTGATTTGTGTATGATTTTATTTTATTTTTCTTAACTGACTTGATTTTTTTTAACAGTGTTGTGGTTCACGTTGTCCACTTTTACTCAATTTCTTGCTTATTTTGTTCACTTTTGTTAATTTATTTAATCATTCTTGCTCATTTTGTGGCTTTTTTGGGGATTATTTTGGTTCAATTTCTTGACTATATTTTGTGAATTTCTTTGATTAGCTCCTTCATTTTATGTTATTGTGGTCATTTGTGCTCATTATATATTCTAATTTGTTAATTTACTTGACTACTTTCCTCAATTTCCTTGATTATTTTTAATAATTTTGATAACTTTGCAATTTTTTTTGGGGGGGGTCATTTTTGTGATTCTCTTTAGACATCTTGCTCTTTTTGATGTTCAGTTTATGCATTTTGATATTTTCCTTCACCATACAGATCACTTTTTTTTATTTAATTCACCATTTTGCACATTTTTACATTATCAAAGTTTTTTTTTACTCCTACTCAATGAGCTGTCGCCAAATGTAACTCAGTAGAAGTACAATTTTTTTCATCCTAAATGTATTCTGTGAACACCTACTCTCCTGTCAGAAGTACATTTATTTGGAAAATCTACTAAGTACATATAAAGCAGTAAATGTACTGGAGCACTACCCACCTCTGACACTAAAGACCTAAAGCACTTAAAACATAAAACAAAAATTCATCAATTAGCAACGTACCAGAAAAAGAATCCATTTCCACTTAGATAAAATATAATTCTCTTGTTTCAGCTGTTTATGTGGACTCATTTTGCAGCTAGTTCAGAAGACTAGTGATGTATTGTGTTTTTCTTTTATTACAGAAATATACCATGGTTTTGTTTTCCCTGTTATGTAATATTTTACAGTCACACAATTTTTAAATGACAAGGATCTAACTGACAAATGCATCTGTCAATTAAGAATTCTTCCTATCATTGTTGCTGTTCTCTGCTTATGTGGTATTGATGTGGTCACAGTGGACTCACAGGGTGGTGAGGCCGTAGGTGGAACAGGTTTGGGGAGAGAATGGCTGGAGCGAAGAAACGCAGGAAGATGAAACTGCTCACTGCTGTGTATCGGACATCCTGGTCCACTGAAAGGCAGAAAGATGATTATTTACACATATTCTGCTTTCTTTGATGATATTCAAGACAGTGTTACACCTGCATACAGAGGTCCGGGGGGGGGGGTATTGTTTTCAGTTCTGTGTGTGTGTCTGTTCAAACCAAAATTGGTACAAAAGTAGGGGGTGTTGGGATGTGGAAATGATTTTGAGTCAAATCAGATGGAGATCACAGCTCAAGGTGAATGGTAAGACACACACATATATTTTTGATCCAACTTGAATTGGGTCATCATTTACACGTGATGACCAAATTATAAGATCATTTTATGGGTCAAGGAAGTCTAAATTGGTCATAAATGTAGTAAAATGTCAGTTAAAGAAGGCAGTGGAGTGCCCTTCTATCTCTTGTGATAAATATCACTGACAAAAAAACAAGACACTACCTCAGAAAATGTCACTTTAGATTAAAGTAGTGGAATTAGTGGTGAAAATCATTACAGGTCTGCTCATGTTGACCAACAGCTCTGAACAGACTGTTCCAATGGAAGAGAAGTTGGCGACTTTCAGGTTGTTCAGTCTTCCAACAGTTTTGTAACAAATGTCAACTTCTGTGACTTATTATACTATCTTTTCTCAGGCAGGACAGAAATGTCAGAAAAAGCATCTATACTGAATGGTGTGCATTTGCTCCAGTGGTGCTGTGGAACATCTGTGGAAGCATCACACAACAAGTCCCAGAGATCACAAAGCTCTCCTAGCACAGCCTGATAACACAAGTTATGAATAAACCAAAGGTCATTTATTTTGGTTAACTTAGGAGGAGGGTAGTGAAATAAAGGAGATTATCTTTTCCAGGTGAGCACTGCAACACAGAGAGGAATGACTATGGAATAACCCCATGGAAAGCTGGTCACTCACTAAAAAAGCAAAAAAAAATGTGCAGGTGTACTAGAGCCATTTAAAACATTTCAAACCTCCATGTTATGGAACCTAGTAATAAGAAGATTCTATTCTAAGCTTTTTTGCAGCTGTAGGTGTCCTGTCAGCAATTTTATAGATGTCTCTTTTATCATCTATGGGGAAAATGCTGTCTGGGCTGCAGTGGAGTACCAGTAAATGGCCACTGGGGGAATCAACTTGAAATTTTAGTGGCAGTTTGGTTTCCGGTTCTTATGATACTTAGGTGGATTAAACCCAGCCATAGTTTTAAAAGCAGCTCTGACTCCCCTGTGTACTTTCACTAACACAAAGCTCAATTAATGGACAAAAGTGATGTGAGAAAATGGGGGCATAACTCAACCAAGATTACAAAAAAATCTGTCGTTTAATACTGGCACTCCATTGAAGACTGTTCATACCTATAACTATTATTACACTCTAACAGGACATCATATGTACTCTTTGATTTGGTCACGTAATTTTGGACCTTGAAAGCTCCACTTTACGGTCACACACCCTGTATGCATCATAAAACATGTTGGTGCCTTTCTTGTGAATGCACTTGTTCTGTCATTTTGCACTTTGGCTGCAGTGCCTGGTGACGGACAAAAGGAGGCAGCACAGTATCTGACCTCAGACCTGCACCTAAAAGTGTGCATGAGTCTTAAGTAGTTTCAGATTTGACACAAAAAGCAGAGCACACAAAGCTTCAGTGATCCTGAGCAAATAAAGAAAAGTGTCCTTGGACCTCCTGCACATCTGTCCTTCAGGGTCTATTTCCTTTTCCTTATTAGCTGCTTGTTTTTTCTCTGACAACCTTTTTGAATCAAAGAGCAGGTGAGTTACCTTGGAAACGAGTGGCGGCTGATTCTCGCAGAGAAAAGAAGATATCGCACATGACGGTGGGACAGCGAACGCCGGAGGTGGTGATGACATTGAAGATGCGGTCAACATACTGACGAAGGTTTTCCTAAAGAAGGGAGGTTCATTTTAAGTGTGAAAGAAACAAACCAAGGAGACCAAGTAAACAAACACACTAACTTTCTTACCCTGTTTGTGTCCAGATTCTCTGACTCTTTAAGCTTGACTGGGTCGATTTCACAGGGTTTGTGTTCTGTGCAGATCTGCAGTGAAGTATTAAAATCACCATTTGTAACTAATATTTAAAGTGTCTTTTATGGTGCCACAGAGAATCACATCTGAGACAAATACTGTGAGTAAAGGAAAAAGCCATGGGAATATGCCAGTGCCATACCTCATCTATGATCGGTTTAAGTGTGACTTGCAGATAGTGCATTCCTGCAAGCTTCATGGTCTCATCAATGCACTTGGAAGTCAGTGAATTTCCCCGGAAAATGGTGTTAGGATCCCTGCACAGGGAGAAATGATGTCAAATCACAACCGCGTGTGTGAGACGCTGTAACATGTAGCCAAAACAAAGAAACAACAACTCTCAGTCTTTTAATAGTCCTTGGTAAACGGAATCTATAGTGGCTGCTCAAACTTTCACATTTAACACATAATGTTGTCATATTTCATATTTTAAAATTGCTTAATTGAAAATTCTTGTTGTTAGTTAATGGTTAATGAACACACTTGAAGGAGACATATTGCACCCCATTTTTACAAGTTCATTTAAATCTCTCTAGAGTGTGTATTACAAATTCCAGCTCAAAATAGGATCAAAATCCTTCAGTTGATCTCCTTGTTTACAGCCCTGTATCAAATGGGCTGTTTCAGTGTGTGTGGGTTTCAGTGCTAATGAACCCTATCCTGTTTACTGCCCTGTGGCATGAATATCATCATGTAAACTACAAGGCACATGTATCCCTAGATGTGAGGATGATTTTGCTCGGTCCGTTGATTTTTGTGACAGAAAACAGTGATTGTATGTAGGTGACAGTACAGTGGAACCTCGCATAACGACCGGTTCGGACACCGTTAAATTCGGAGAACGACGGAAGAAATTATTAAAAATTATTTTAAAAATTGATTCTTACAGCGATGAATTATGCGGACAACGACTGAAGATTGACGTGTCTACACCC
>JAQQAE010018547.1:0-11169 GCA_029823295.1 Pseudamia nigra
TATAAGGCGCAGTGTCATATTTGGACAAAATAGACGGCGTTTAGGTGCGCCTTATAGTGCGGAAAATACGGTAATTTGCGCCATTTCTTAACGTGCTTCAGATGGTCAGTTGTCTTATGCAGAGGACTGTTGGCTGCAGAATCGACGCCTCTGTTAGTGCTACAACTGTAAAAATCTATGTTAGAGCAAACTCAAAATTTCAAGAATTTGAATGTGTCCCAAAGTGCAGTATCCATAACCACCAAACAGTATGATGATGAAACTGGCTCTAATTAGGAACGTTCCAGGAGAGACGGAGCTACCTGTGCTGCAGAGTGCTCAAAAGGCACCGATTTAATCAGAAAAATTTAAATCAGAAGAAATATCTCAACCTTGCCAATTGTCAAACATAACTTCAACTAAATCTGACATATAATACATATGATTATTCACAAAACTTTGTCTCTTTAATTTCAGTCAGAAATCATTATAGAAATTTATAGTAATTTTTAAAAAACCAGCTGAACCCGTGCCTTCCCACAGAAATACCTTCAAACTCCAACCTGCAGCCATGTCTTCAAACTACCACGTCAATATTGTCCATAACAATCCGTCCCAGTGATCTGCTGAAGTTTGCATTATTATCATTCATATCAACATATTTTCATATGATACACTTTCTAATACAGTGTGATGGTTTATTTATCACATAATTCTTTTGTAATGTGCATGTCTTCAGTATTACCGTATTTTCCGGATTACACGCCGCAGTATTTTGCATAGTCTGGCTAGAGGAGCGACAAATACCCCGGAGTGACGAGAATATTAAATTATTTCAAGTATTGGTTGTTTGTCACACTGACAGCCACTAGAGGTCACTGTAGGCTTCACCTGCCGCATCTGTATTACTGACAATTTAAAATGTACACATTACCGCTCGTGTGACTAACATTCTGGAGCGACGTACAAACCCAGAAAATACGGTAATGTACAATGTTGAAAGTAATGAAAATAAAGGAAAAAAACACTGAAGGAAAGGGTGTGTCCAAACTTTTGTCTGGTTGTGTACCGTCTTTGTACAAAATTTTACAAAATTCTACAATGTACAAAATAATATCCCTGTGTCAAAAAAGCTGCCCCCTTACATTTATTTAAACATCCTGATTTGTCTGGTAAACAGAAGAGTTTGTTCGAGCATCTTGCACTGTTTTTGCTCGGAGCAACATGCCAAACCAAGTGTAAAAAGCCGGTGAAAATAAGACCCCAATGTGGTGTGGCAGTAAATCCTGGGGAATCAGAGTGAAATGGCAGCTTAGATGAAGAGAAAAATGGCACAAAATTCACAGCGAGACCAGAACGCTGTGTAACATGCTACACTAGGTGAAGGCTTTCTCTTAACCACCTTCATGATGAGTATGGACTACGGGGACTACGTGTACACACACACACACACACACACACACACACAAAGCCCAGCAGGAAGAGTACAGAGTGAATAAGATTTCAGTATCTCATTATACCATCTGACAGCAGCTTATATTGACTGGCTCAAAAGCAACCGGTGGATGGAAAGCCTCTGAATGTGTGTGTCTTTATATGCACGTAAGCGTGTGTATTGAAATGCACCGCAGATGCCATTAGTCAAAACAAGTCATATTTCATAAGTTTTCAGCCTTTAGATGTAAAACACGGCATGGTGATTACTCCATTCTTACGGCTCAAACACTTATTTGTGGCAAACGATCCTACATAGAACACACACGAGCACATACTCCATACACGTCTAAAAAGAAGTGGATTACTTCAGATAAGTGTAATGTAATAAATCTATGAACACATTAATATAGGTCCTTGTGATTTAGCATGATGAGCAAAGCACCACAATAAATATATCTACTATTTTTTATAGCTGGGGCCTGATAATGACGTAATCGTTATTTTAGAAGGAGCTGTTATTCTCATTTTGTGTGATCCTGCCGCACACCTCACCTTATGTTTTTTTTTCTCTCTCAAGTAGCCAGTTCTTAAAAAAAAATATATATATATATTTAACGCTGTAGTGCTCTTTTGGTGTGGTGTCACTGGGCAAAAAGGGTTTCTCAGCATATTGTAATTCAATTTCTCTGGGCTGTGTTGTTGGGGTTTAGAAATTCTGTGTTAAAGGGAAAGTGTGATTGTAGGTCATCTGTGGACGCGGAGTGGATCTGGAAAATTCTGGACTTTCCACACATGATGCGAGCTGAAATCAGAGAAGAGTGTGCAGTCATTGTTGCCTCACAACAATGAAGTAACTGTCAAAGTGATCAGTGAATTTTGATATGATGTAATGGTACAATTTGTTAAACCTATGAGATGTTGGGCAAGATCACGCCCCTAGAGGGCATAAAATGAGTGGGCAGCCCTGAGTCTTGCTCATTTTTTGTTGTCCACAATAAAATACTTTGCCTTGAATTTTGACTTTTGGAGTTTTTTGAAGATCGAATCAACCTAAGAAAATAGTTGTACATCATGTGACCTAGGACATGTATTTAATCAGGGTTGGGATGTCTGATCTCAGTCATACAGTGTCATATGGCACAATCGCTTGCAGGCGTCGGAACGCACAGTGTGATTCACAGTTGAAACGGCCGCGCAGTGGACGTTTCTAAAATCGCACTGTGTTGTGTTTCAGGAATCTTAACAGTTGCCCTATGCTCTAATTCATGGCACGTCTTTTCCACAGCAGTGCAGCATTTCCAATACATGACTCATTATCACTGGCATCACATCTTCAAATTAAGAGTGAATCTTAATCGCAGCTTTTACGTCAGAATGACATAGGATGGGAACGACCTATTAATCTTCCTAATTACCTGATCTGGAAACATAATTTCTGCCCGATGGCCATTCAAAACAATATTTATCTAGAGTGGTGGAGAAATCACGTCTTACATCATGACGTTATCTGCTACTTCCCGTTTTATTATTTTGGTTGAGAGATACAGTCTAAAATGACAGTGAAATGAGAAATAGAAAAAAAGGATCTGCATATTTGTGTGGCTGCTTTTGGTTTATTATAAAATGAAGCCTGTGTGTAGTTCAGGCAGGTGCGGAAGTCTGCGCCTAATTTTCTGTCCAATCACAGTCACCCCTGCTTTACACACCTCTAATCATCTGTAGCTTTACAAACTGTAGCTGTCCCCATTTGTCACTCACCCGCAGATCCCAAAAATAATCTCTACTCATCTTCGCTCGAAACATCTTCTCCGTTCTATTTAATACGACGGTGTCTGTCTTACCGGTTACTTTGCGCGGCTAATCAATCTTCAAACGAGGAAGTTACAGTCTCAGTTATATTGCCTCAATAGTGTCGGGGGAACCGCTTTGCTCTGTGCTCAAGGTCCCGGCTCGTTAACGCTCATTAAGATCTTCAGATAAATCGCGGAGTCAGCTATTCCAAACCAGGGAATACTCTACACCTCAGCCTCGCGGTGTTGGTATCTGTGGCTAAGCAAAGCAGGCCTCCTCCTCCCAAGCCTCCAGATGTCAGCGGCTGGTTCGTCGCCTTCACCTGTCGTTTCATTCCACACAACCGTCCTGTTTGATCCAATAAACAGACCAGTAGCGTCTGAATCACATTTGGCTACTGGAGCTGTATGTTGACTTTAGCCATGCTGGCTGGTTGTTAGCTGCGGCTGCTGGATAACGTTTGGTGAAATGGCTGTTTTGGCAATGCTTCGTCTGCGTAGCACATGGCTGGGTTTTACTGCTGTTGTAGCGAAAACAGAGTCGCTCAGAAATAATTATTCTCACTGGCGTTTAAGCATCACTATTGAATTTTCGTCTGGTGACATCTCAATGGTGGCCACATTGTCACATTATGTCTGTCAGCTAACAACAAATACCATGGGTTTCCCTTCACAGTTCAGGATCAGCCGTGCAGTTGTGCATTGCTGATGCAAATTTTACACATTAGGGAATAATTTCATCTTAATGGCATTGAGTTGCCATGTTGGTTTTGGGGGGTTTTGTTCTTTCAGTTGCTTCTTCAAGTCATAACATTCTCCACCATTTTGACCCCTGCCTTGGTTCTCAGTGCATTGTTTACTGTACTATATCGCTTTTACATCAAGTCACTAAGTATTCAGAGAGCCTTGCCAGATGTTCATCCTTTTGCGTTCAATAGGCCGCCGTTAATAGCGACTGGATGAGAAGGTCTGACATGCTGCCAGAATGTAGAAGACATGCAACAAGCTTGTTGCCTCTCATAATTAATTCCACATAGTTTAACTCCTTTGAATCAAATCACGCTTGGTGGTTTTCCACGTGTTCACCTGACACGCTCAGTCGGCCCCTGATGTCGTCATTCAGGTGAGAAGGTTGGTCAAGCTCGTCCAAATCCAGATTTGTGTCATGTGACACTACATAGCTCTCCATATTACCATTTCCTGTGCATCAAGCCATCTTTGACACGGGTTCGCACATGCTCTTTCAGCATGCCTCTGAGTCAAGCGTGTGGACAAGGAGGTCATGTTGCTGTATGAATGCAAAAAAAATGTTATGTAGTCTCATATAGTACGTATGTTTACTTTGCATCAAGTCACTTACAGTGTCTTGCCAAATATTTACCTGTTGCATTCAGGTATTGTTGATCTTCCTGCATATGGTGAGAAGACCACGTGATAAGTGGAAGCACAGGAAATGCAGCACGCTTGCATCTCATTCATATCATGTGACTCTGCTCCTTTAAGCAGGTGTGTTTTTTGGGCTTTTGAGATCTCAGGGGCATCTGCACCAAGCATCGCTGCACAGATTGTCCAGCATCTCCTGAGTAGAGTCACCGCCACATTAAAATACATATGAGGTTGAGACGAGAGCGTCCTGACTGAACTGATTTGCCGTATCTTCTATGTCACACAGAAGCAAATGCTGTTGGCCAAATACTCTAATGTTTAATTATAAAAGGAGCAAAAATCAATGCACTTCAGTGGAGGTCATCTTACCCGCTGGCTGTGGTATAAATGTATCAATGAACATACTTTGGATCAGGATTTATATGGACAATAGTGACTGCACACAACAGTAGGAAAAGACAAAAATGGTGGATTATAAACTTGTTAAAACAAAGTAATGTCACATTGATAACCAGCTGAGTAAATTTTACCTGTTGGCTGTTAAACAGAGCACGTTCTTCCTACTTGTCTCTAAAGGACATAAAATGTAGATTCTTCCTCAATGTCTAATGCACATTTCCTTTAAAAAAAATTACAGCTCAAAGTATGTTAATCCATGCCCTGGTTTATTTATTTAAGCCGTTTTTTGAGGTGGTGACTGAAACTCAGATGTAGCATCATCAGGTTTTACAAAGGTAATAGAATAACTGAAGTGAGAATAGTTTTTTAAGGCAGGGGTTTAACATGTGGACGTTCAGTAAGTTTTGATCTGTTAGCTACAGTAATATGAGGTGACCGCATGAAAAGAACACAGTGAACTGTTTCTCATATCATCAGTGAAGGTAATGAAGGAGTAAAAATTCAAGTGGCTGCCAACACACTTTCTTGAAAGTTCAGCACAGATATTTTCACCTTCTAGTACCAGTCAAACAAGCTCCCCTGTTATTCCCCCGTGATCCTGGGTGTGCGTTTGCCGGGGATGGTCAGGATTGGGTTAAAACGGAATAAAAAAGGTTCTAAAATGACTGTCGGCCTGAGTTTAAAGCATCTGCCTCTGGGTGTGCAGCGAGCCTGTTTGTGAGCGCTCCATTACATCACACCTACGCACACAGTGAGAGCAGTCAAAGGATTATAAATGAAGTAGAATGTAACAGGAAGAGACTCTAAGACAAAAGACTCACACTCCATCTCTGCGCTCGCCTCCTGTGAGTGAAGAAAGATAAAAGCACAACAACCCAACACAATCTGAGTACGACTGCACACAATGTTCACACAGCTTTACCATTTTTAGAAACACACTTGCTCTGCACATACGCTGTGTTTTGTTATGTAGGTGGACTGCTCTTGGTCCCTTTTGATCTGTTATCAAATAATGGAATGGAGGTTATATTTACTATAAAAGGAGATGGACTAAGCATGCTGAGCATAGATGCCTGGAGGATGGTGTGTTTTCAGGTAGTTCCTCACGAAACAAACTTGCATCGTAGAGTAAACAAGCAGTTAAGACCATTTAATGTGCTTGTTATTACAACCGCAGAGATGGAGCCCACATACAACCATTCAAAGTTTCACTCTCCTCCGCCCTCTTCGCCCTGCTATAAAACACCAACTAACATATCACTGGTGGGCATCGATCCAGTAGCAGCTCGCTGTAATGTAACAAAGCAGCATAGGTTGAAGTGAAAAGAGCAACAGGTCCCGAGGGCTGGCGAGAGCTTCTCCGACTCCCGTTCCTCCGCTCACGTGTCTCCTTTTGTCTGTTGGTCCACAGAGGGGAATGAAACTAAACCTGAGCAAGGATGGAAGGAGGAAAAAGCCATTTGTCAACTTTAAAACATTCTGCACCGGTTATCAGTGAATAACTCAGGCTTCACAAATTACAGACTCTATTTAACTCTAGATACAGATTTTTGCTGCGCACCATCCCCCCAGCTCTCTCAACCAATTTCCTCTGTGTCCTTTTTCTACGAGAGAATAAAATAAAAAATTGCCACAAAAACACACTCTCATTCATGCCTACAGCAAATCTGAAGAGTCCTTTCAACTGAAGTCTGTGTCTTTGAGCCAAACAAGGTAAAAAAAAAATATGTAAAAGGAGCAAAGGCAGGATCAAATCTGTCTGTTGCCTTAATAAGGCAGTGTTAAACTTGAATATTTAATTTAATCAAATCTAATCCTGAGCTATACAAGAAATGTCCAGCTGTACTTTGTTTTAAATGTATCATCTCTTACCGGTTATTAAAAACATGTTTAGGCTTTAGGCTACGTATGTATATGGCATGTTTTTCATTCTGGGGAAAATAATCTTGACTGGGTTTTGAGGTTTATATAGAGTCTTGTATGAAATAAAACATATGAAAAGATGAACTTGCTCAGTACTGCCAGTCCTGAGCAATACACATGACAACAAGGGCAAGAGGAAAAACAAGCCACTTTAGATTTTTGTGATTTGTAACAAGACATGACCAATCACAGACCCATGAAATGCATTAGTCCTGATGAACAACTACCATATTCCTCACTTTATTTCCCCCAAATAGTTGTCAATGAGAAGGTCATCATTGTGTTTATTGTAGCCTTTTAGCAGAATATGATCACCTTGAGAATCACCAACTACGTAGTGATTACAACACTTTTTAATAAAGTCACAGCATGTTTGCCAGAGTTAAAAAGAGGCCATCAAAAAAAATCATAAAAAATTAAAAAATTAAATGCTGTACTTTGTCACCACCTTCACCTTGGCCAGTACAAATGTGCTTCTGATGGACCTAGCCTATGCGGATGACATCGTCCTGCTGGAAAGGACTACATGGAGCTTCAACGTGGTCAACCAGTTTGCTGTCACGACAGGGTTGAGAATCAATTCAGCAAAAACAAGTCATGTCAGCCATGGTGCTGCAACTAACCTGATTAAATGACGGATCGCTGGAAGTATCTCAGACTGATTTTTGTTGCATCCAGCCAGGGAATATCTGAGATCAACAACAGGATGGCCTGGGTTTGGACTGCCTTTGTGTGGCTGTGGTCATGCTTTTGGTCAAGGCGGGAGATCTGGTCTGCTATCAAAGGAAGGATCTACAGTCCCAAGCGGAATCCTGCACAATCCTGCTCTACGACGGCAGGACAAGGCCAGTGAGTTTGACAGATAATGTTTTTTGATAACCACTCCCGCGGGTTGATTCTACGTTGCAGACACACTGACAGAGTGCTGTGCTCGGACCACGGTCACAAAGTTCTGCTTCCACCACGCTCTCCAACCTGTCACAAGCATGTGTGACGCCAACTCGAGACCTGGCCTACAACGCTGAAAGACCTGTCCTGATTATTCAGATCGCAGGTCTGAATAATCCTGCTAGAACAGAGACTGGCTACGAATCGGGTCTGAAGCGGTCAGTCTCTGTTCTTCACTTTCTTAATGATGCAGATAGGATTTATGCATTTGTAATTGTGTTTTTATCTTTTCATTATCCAGTGTTTTGTGGCTGTAGCGTCCACAGTACCTTACATCTTGTGCTGCAGTTTGTATTTCCAACTGCAAGGAAATGTGCTGCACAAACAAAGGATTTGCTTGCTCTCATCATTATCTTTCCCTCATTCTATAGGGATCAGAAATTCTTTCTTAGTGATGAAACTCGTTTGCAGCCCACACCCCAGAATGCAGTGTTTTACAGAGGAAACGAAAGACAAAAAGTCTGCAAAGGATCACAAATTCCTTTCCCCCCAGGTAGTGACATAAACTGGACACATTTAATTAATATTTCTGGAAAAGTAATTTGCAAGACTGTTGAGACATGTAATTAAGTCAGCCTCTTGATTTCAACCCAGGTGCATCGTTCCCTTCTGCTTACAGGTAACCCCGATGTACTGCATCATAAAGTGGAAACCATCGAACCCTATGAGTGCGTGTTCTCATCTCTGTGTGTGTGATCTCATTATGTCTGTGGAAATGTAAAGTTCTTTGCTGATCATCCTTAAGCCAATGGGATCATGCTCCAGCTGAATCAGCGCCTCATTGAGCCATACACATGTTCAGAGGACGAGAATAAATGCTGCATGAATTTACATAATCTAATTTGTTGAAATTAAAACTTGATCGTTGTGCGGGTAAAAAAAGCACTTTTCAATTACGTTGACTATTAATATTTAGCAAACAAAAGGGACTTCAGGAAACCCTCCCCTTTCCCCAAATATGAAAAAATGATGTTTTATCTTCACGCACACCCTGACGCATGCAGATACACAGCTTGCGGCAGCTGGGGTCGTGTGCCTAAATGAACATAATTTCACATTACCATAAATTAAAGGCTCGTAAACTTTCTTCAAAGCTACTCTAAACATAATAAAGAACCTCTCTTCCCGGATCCATGTTTTATTCAACGCTTGGATATGCTCAATTAGCAGCCGTAATTAACGTTAGCTGTAGCTGCTGAGGAAGAGGCGAAAAGAGGAGATCAGAGGTGGAGGGAAGAGGTGACGAGAGGGATAGGCAAACAAATACGCAGGGTTAGGGGTCAAAGAAGCAAATGATCGTCTAAAACAAGGCATGTGGGTAAAATGGAGTGAGCAAGTATTCGTCAGCCTATCACTACCACTGCAAATAAAACCAAAATTAATTCCTCTGAGCTTTTACAAAACTATTCTGTTTGTATTTAACAAGACGAGAGATAATTGTTTATTGTACATGACGAATAATGGCTTGTTATGTCTCCACTACAAACTGTATCCAGTTGTTGTGCTTTATTATATTTATGTACGATATGCATTTGTTTATTGTGCTTGCCTGCCAGAACAGTTGGAACAGTGAGGACAGTAGAAGGTGGACTGATTTTCTCGATGCAGTGTTACATTTGTGCATTTCCTGTGCTTTATGAGAGAGGAAATAAACAGCGTAGATCTATAACCAAAGCCAGATTTAAGAGACATTTGCTGCAGTTACTTCATCTGAAGTGGTCTTTCCAGTCACGATGCATATATTGAAAACTCTAGTGGGAAAACAAAGCATTAAATGTCCGAACACACCTTCTCCTCCAGTGTTTTTTCATTATTTTTATTTCTATTATTACTGAAGACATGCAAACTGCAAAAGAACACATATGGAATTATGTGGTGAACAAAAAAGTGTGAAACATTCCAGAGCATGTACTAGTACTTCAAGTAATAATGGACTGCCGTTTTCCTTTACTTAACTGAGTGTTTCTTGCCAACACATGCCTTTGTACAGTAGTTGTTGTAGCACTAATAGGGTCATTGACTCTGCGCCCACCCTCCCTTAACTTCCTGTGATTTGAAAACCGAGAGAATTCCATGAGTGTGCAAAGCTGTCATCAAAGCCAAATGTGGCTACTTTGGACAATCTACAAACCCCTATTCCAATGAAGTTGGGACCTCGTGTAAAATGTAAAGAAAAACAGAATACAATTCTGTTTGCGATTGCAAATGCTTTTCAGCCCATATTGAATTGAATACACTACAAAGACTTGTTTTTTTGTTTGTTTTTTGCAAATATTCACTCATTTTGAATTTGATTCCAGCAATACATTCCAAAAAAGCTGGGACAGGGGCATCCTTATGACTGTTGCATCACCTTTCCTTTTAATAACACTCAAGCATTTAAGAACTGACAGTAACTGTTGAAATTGCATTGTAGGTGGAATTATACCATCCTTGCTTGATGAATGACTTCAGTTGCTCTACAGTCTGGGGTCACTGTGGTCATATTATGTGCTTTTTAATGCGTCACACATTTTAAATGGGAGACAGGTCTGGACTACAGGTACGTGAGCCTAGTGCCCACACTCTTCTAACACACATAGAATGTGGTTTTCCAAAGTGTTCCTGAGCCCATGTGGTAACATCCTTTACAGAATGATGTTGGCTTTTAATGCAGTGCTGCCCGAGGGATCAAAGGTCAGTCTTGTTGCTTACTTTGCAGAAATTGTTCCAGATTCTCTGAGTTTTTTGAAGATATTATTTGTAAAATACATAAATTCTTTCCAATTGTATGTTGTGATACGTTCTTAAACCGTTGGACTATTTGCTCACACACAGTTGTCCACAAAGTGGTGGACCTTGCCCCATGCTTGCTCGTGAACGAGCATGGAACATGCTCCGTTTATACCTAGCCGTGACACTCACCTGTTTCCAATTAACCTGTTCACCTGTGGAGTGTTTTAAACAGGTGTTTTTTTTAGCATTCGTCAACATTCCCAGTCTTTTGTTGCCCCTGTCCCAGCTTTTCCGGAATGTGTCACAGGCATCAAATTCAGAATTATTGAATATTTGCAAAAAAAAAAAAAGGTTTAGCAGCTTAAAGAGTAAATATTGTGTCTGTAGTGTATTCAGTTGAATATAGGTTGCAAATCACTGTATTCACTTTTTTACTTTTTTTGTTTGCTACATGATTCCATATGTGTTCGTTTTTTGTGTTATGTGAAATTATTTACTTGCACTTGCATGTGTGCACTGTTATGTATTCTCTGTCTCAATTCTGTATGCTGCTGTTACAAAGGAATCTGCTGATGTAGTGGGGCCAATAAGT